>CM019148.1:91551505-91831135 GCA_009733165.1 Naja naja | reverse complement strand
TGTTATGTATACAGGTTTAAAGTCATTGGTTTAGTTTGAACTGTTCTTGTAAAATGTAAATGATTGGTTTAAAAAGTGTGGGAAAACCTGCACTCTGATTGGCTGGCAACTGCGGCTGCTGGCTATAAGGCCCAGCCAAAAGTGGTTTCGTTCTGAGCTGTAGTCACTAATAAACAAAAAGCTTGAAGCACTTTTACTCTGTCTTCATGCAAACTTAACACTGGCGGTGAAGGTGGGATCTCCCTGAAGAAAGCCTTGGGGCAGAAGGAGAGAATGGCTGCGCTGAACACCCCCCCAGCCCGTTCGATCAGCGAAGAAGACTGGGAGGCGTGGTGTTTCAAATGTATCTGGAAGGAAGCGATCTTGCCGACATTTCAGAAGAGAAGAGGTGGTCTTTCTCACGCACTGCAGTCGGCGGCAGTTTTCAAGATAATGAAGAAGGCATTGGGGAGCTGCAGATGTGAAGGTAATGGAATGGCCTGACTTAGAAAAGTTGTTAAGAGCCCCTACAAGTATCGTGCCTCATGAGACACAAGTTTTACCGTGGGATCAGGGGAAAGCGAAAACATAAACGACAGTGGCAAGTTTAAGAGACATTGGGGGTGCATGTGAATTTAACAATTTAGAAGAGGCCATCTTGGCGATCGATTTGTTCTGGGCCTTAAAGACAAGGTGCTTCAGAGCAAGTTATTACTAAAACCTAAGATCACGCTGAAGGAAGCAATAGAAGAGGCCTCTTCAGCAGAAGCTACCAAGTCCTCAGCAGCAGCCATGAAGAAAATTAACAAGGCCAAAGCCATCCTGATGTGGAAAAGTCCACAACAACTCATTGTGAGCAAATAGATTCTGAGTCAGACTGTAGTGAGGTGGAGGAAGAATTTATAGACTCAGAATGGAGAGGAAAAAGAAAGACCTGGGAAGAAAGAGGCAAGATTTCTACTGCAGAGGTTGTGGGAAGCATCCCCCACTGAATGCAAGTTCCTAGATACCATCTGCCTCGTTGTGAAAAAGAGGACACCTAGCAAGAGTCTGCAAATCATCCAGAACTCCACCCAACAGAAGGAAGTTTCCTGACAAAAATTCAAGCCCAACAACTCAGTGAGGAAAATGGGGCAGCACAGAAACAAGGGGAAGAATGAAACTCATCAGACAGTAACTATTGGTCATTCTTCTTCTATCAATAACAGAAAAGTGCATGTCAAGGTACTAATTGAAGGAAGGCCTTGCCAAATGGAAGTGGACTCAGGCTCATATTTATCTATGGTGTCATGGGACACTATTCTGAACTACTCCCAAACATTCAGAAGAAGCATTTCAGAAAGCAAGCACTGACTCTTAAACACCAAAGGAACAAGATTCCAGTAGTTGGAACAAGAGAATTCAACGTGAAGTTCAAAGGCCACAAATGCCCCTGACCATCATGGACAAGGATGCCCAAGCTTGCTGGGACTTGAGTGGTTCAATCCACTAGGCATCGAGTGACTGGCATCAATCGTGAGCAACACTGAATGGGAGGAGGCCTTGAAGTCTGAGTTTCCAGAGGTCTTCAGCTGGATTGGGCAAGTATATGGGGACCCCTATCACTTTCAATCTAGATCCCAAGGTGCCACCAACGCTTAAAAGCCCAGAAGGGTCCCATTTGCCTTAAAGGAAAAAATTGATGCACAATTAGAATAAACTAATAGCTCAAGGTTTTAGAGCCCACTGACCACTCCAGGTGGGAGACACCATAGTCACACCAGAACTGATGGGTCAGTGAGAATCTGTGGAGACTATAAGGGGACATTGAACCATGCGCTTCAACAGGCATATCCAGTTCAGTGGTGCATCATTTACTACATTCACTTGGCAGGGGTACAGTCTTTGCCAAATTGGATCTGGCCCAGGCATATCAACAATTAACAGTTGATGATGCCACTGCAGAGCCCAAACCATTGTGACTCATAGAGGTGCTTTCAAATGTAAAGGTTACAGTTTGGAGTAAGCGTGGCACCAGGCATCTTCAAAGCCTTATGGAAAGGATGCTCCAAGGACTGCCAGGGGTAGTACCTTACTTTGATGATAATCTCTGCTGAAAATGACACTTACAAGAGAGACTCAGAGAAGTCCTTACCAGATTCAAAAAGCGGGTTAAAAGTCAAGGAAGAAAAATGCACTCTTAGAACTGACAAGGTTGAGTTCTTGGGCTATATGATTGACAAGCATGGTATCCACCCCACAGATGCCAAGGTTCAGGCAATCAAAAGCCCCTAGACCAAAATGTAAAACAGATTTGCAAGCCTTCCTTGGACTCATTAACTTTTATCACATGTTCCTACCTCAGAAGGCAACCATTGCAGAACCACTGCACAGATTATTAGACAAAAGTCTGCGTGGGTCTGGGGCAGAAAAGAACAATCTGCATTTAACAATATTAAAAGACTAATCACGTCTGATGCTGTACTGATACAGTTCTCTGAGAATTTGCCTGTTGTACTGACTTGTGATGCATCCCTTTGGAGTGGGGGGGTTTGAGCCACAGGCTTCCCAGCGGGAGGAAGCTCCTATTGCATTTTACTCTCGCACCTTGACCAAAGCAGAGAGGAACTACAGCCAACTGGACAAGGAAGCCTTGGCAATTGTTGCAGCTGTCAAGAAATTCCATGTATTTATATGGGAGAACATTTACCATTGTCACAGATCACAAACCTCTGTTAGGCATTGTGGCGGGAGACAAACCTACGCCCACTATCCTGTCACCAAGAATGCTGAGGTGGACCGAATTTCTTGCTGCTTATTCATACAAACTCATCCATAGGCCTGGCAAAGACATTGGGCATGCAGATGCTTTGAGTCGCTGCCCACTTCCTTCTCACACTGAGGACTTTGCTCCTGAGACTTACACCTTTTCCCCAGAAACTGTTGCCAAGCTGCTGAAATTGTCAGAGAGACTGCCAAAGACACTTTATTGGCTCCTGTTATAGGTTGGATTAAGAAGGGTTGGCCTCTTCAAGATCTACCTCAACTTGCCCAACCTTTTAAATCCAGGCAAACTGAATTATCTGTATTAAGAGGATGTATTTTGTGGGGTAACAGGGTGGTTATTCCTGCAAAACTGCAAAAAGAGGTTTTGGAAATGTTACATGAGGGTCATCCAGGTATTGTCAGAATGAAGGGATTGGCCAGGAGTTATGTATGGTGGCCAGGTATTGACAAAATGGTTGAAAACTGGGTTGCATCTTGTCCCAACTGTCAGGTAGTCAGGCCTGCCCACCTCTCCCCCACACAGGAATGGGAATGTCCTAGGGGCCCATGGTCCAGGATTCACATTGATTTTGCTGGCCCTACCAGAGGGCACACTTTCCTTATTATAGTTGATGCATATTCCAAATGGCTAGAGGTTATCCCTATGGCATCCACCACAACTGAAGCTGTCATCAAACAGCTTAAAAAGCTTTAACTCACGGGTTACCTGATGTGCTTGTTTCTGACAATGGCCTCAATTTACATCCAACCTTTTGAATCATATCTAGCACAACAGGGTATCAGACATGCCCTGACAGCCCCTGGGCATCCTTTGGTTAACGGCCAGGCTGAACGTATGGTATGATTTACCAAGGAAAAACTTCAGCAATTGGGTCCAGGGGATATCACTGAGAGAGTTGAAAAACTTCTCAGTGTTCAGCATATCACTCCCAACCCCTCAACTAATTTGTCCCCAGCTGAATTGTTGATGGGTAGGAAACTCAGGTCTCCCCTTGATTGCCTTCATCCCACTTACGCACCCAACGCACCACTAGATTCCACTAGCAAAATTCGCACATTCACTGTGGGTGATTCTGTTTATGCTAAGAACCTTATGGGTGAACCATTATGGATTCCTGCTGAGATAACCCAAATCACAGGCCTCAGGTCTTACAGGGTACAAATGGAGGATGGTGTCCTCTGGAGCAGGCACATTGATCAGTTAAGATCCAGATTGCCTCAGGAGCATCGCTTTTGCTCCTCTCTGGTTCCCATACCTACTGCCTCTTCTAGGGGGGAAGGGAAGGATCATGAATGTAATGAACAAGCAAGAATCAACCCAATGTGTAATGAGCTAACACGACAGGAACCATCCCAAAACCTGTCACAATACCAACAACCATTTTCACAAATGGAAGATTGCACATCATTACCTGATTTAGGTGCTGACATTGGGTTGGAGATGGATTGGGAGGAGACACCAGGTTGTAGTAACCAAACAGGTTCTACCATTACTACAAGTCCTAGTAAAGAAATGTCAGCAGACACATTTCCTCTCTCACAAGGTGAGAACCTTAAAACATCTGAACCACGTAGGTCTCAACCGTAAGAGCCCCACCTATTTAAAAGAATACATTAGATAGGCTGGGGTTTGAGTATGGACTGAACCTAGTGGGGAGGGGTGTTATGTATGCAGGTTTAAAGTCATTGGTTTAGTTTGAACTGTTCTTGTAAAATGTAAGAAATGATTGGTTTAAAAGTGCGGGAAAACCCTGCACTCTGATTGGCTGGCAACTGTGGCTGCTGGCTATAAGTAGCAGCCGCAGCCCAGCCAAAGTGGGTTCGTTCTGAGCTGTAGTCACTAATAAACAAAGAGCTTGAAGCACTACGCGTCTGTCTCTTCATGCAAACTTAACAAGAACCACCATAAAACGGTGCCTCCTACCCAACCCCGAGATGCCGAAATAGGATACCATGGTCAATGGTATCAAAAGCCGCTGAAAGATCTAATAGGACTAGGACAGAGGAAAATCCCCTGTCCCGAGCCCTCCAGATATCATCCACCAGCAAGACCAATGCCGTCTCGGTGCTGTACCCGGGCCGGAATCCCGATTGGTATGGATCTAGGTAATCAGCTTCCTCCAGGAACCTCAGAAGCTGCTGAACCACCACGCTCCCAACAACCTTCGCAACAAAGCGAAGGTTGGAGACAGGACAGGACTTTGCTTGTCAGAAGGTCACAAAAGGGAATCATATGACCCCAGGACACTACAACTGTCATAAATATGAATCAATTGCCAAGCATCTGAATTTTGATCATGTGACCATGATCTTTTCTTGGCAATTTTTCAGGAGTGGTTTGCCCTTGCCTGCTTTCTAAGGCTGAGAAAGAGTGAATGACCCAAGATCACTCAGCTGGCTTAGTGCCTAAAATGGGACTAGAAGTCAATCTCCTTATTTCTAGCCTCATAACAAAACTGCTATGCCAAACTGGCTCTACTCAAAGTACTTCAGTTATATATGATTTGTATTATTTCAGCAGGATTTAGCAGCAGCTCAAATTTTAAGCCAACATTAATTGCAAGAATTGATCAGGCAGAAAGAGAAGCTGGGGGGTTGGGAAATTGCAATTACATGATGAATTCACAAAACGAGGGAGAAAATGCATTTTGGTTCTTTCTAATGGAGCCTTTGTTAAACCTTTCTGAAATTTAAATAATGCTATTAATCCTTGTAATGTTATAAATCACAAACTAGGAACTCAGACTTCATATATGGTATCAGATTACTGCACTGGACTACATAAACTTTTGGTTTAATATTTAAACTCAAATCTGGTGGATTTTTTTTTCTTTTTTGGTAAAATAAATATTAAAGGTTAAAAGATAAGTATGCAATTGTCCTTCTTCAGCCTTTGAATACACTCCTTTGAAAGAACTATTGTCCATACTCTTGATAATAAGTTTATATATCTATATTGATATTTGTAGAAAACCCCAGGGAAATTTTCCAATGGAATTTTCACTTTCCACTGCAAGGTATATTCTGATTCAATCTTTATGTTTTAAGTATTTTGTTTATAAAATAGCAGCTCTACAATATTTAACAGATTGCTAATCATTTTGGATTAATAATCTAATATTTCTTTCTAGAATTCACCAGAGGACAGATCTGTATTTAATATTTATTGTTTTTGATTAAAAAAACCTCATCAGATCTTGAGATTAAATTTTTTTCATTCCAATAAATCTTTTATTCTAAATACGTTCTATATTTCCAACTTTAAATTGTATTTGTTTTTGTTAAAAAAATTAGATATTTCATTTTTTTAGTATTGCAAACAGTTGAAGCAGATCATCCATTTTCTAAAACTAAAATTATAATGCAGCAACATAAGAAGGCCCAGCAATGTTACCATATTTTTAATTTTCATAAATGGAACTGCTTAGTTTAGAACAGCAGTACCTAAAGCTTATATATAAGTCTGGGAATATTAGTATTGTTTCTAAATATGTGAATAAGTTGCTAGGAATACTGCAGCATATAATTCCATATTCGGCATTGTAATCCTTCCTTTATTAATGCAAAAGCAATTACCATTCAAAATCAACCAATTGAAGGCATTTTTCCTTCTTTATAAATGTGTTTATAAAATCTGCCAAATTGTAATTTATTCATATTGGAGAAAATTGGAATCATGTGAGGAAAAAATCAAACCTGGATAAAGCTATCATTTTCCTGCATCAAATTCACCAAACCCTGAAGATTCTGCTCTTCCCATTTTTTCCAAAGAACCCTATTTACTAGATATGATTGCTGCCAATTAATTGTTTGAGAACTTTAGAGACCATTCTACCCGATAATTTAAATCAGAAACGATACCATAGCAAATTAAAGACTCTCTGAATATGGAATGGCACAAAGACAGAAAAGTCAGATGTACAGTATATGAAGAGTGAAAACCCTTCTAATATTTTTATTAATACTGGCATTTTTTTCACCAAAGTGGAGGGAAAAAAATAACCTAATGAATTACAATTCTACAACTAACATTAAGAAACCTTACTATGCTTTTATGCCTTGTGTGATTCCTAATTGGTTCAGGAACACCAAATCCTGGAGGTGAGCAGCCATTTTTAAAATATTTTTTAAGCATCCTTGAAACACTTCATGAATGGGGCGGGGTGTGTGTGTGTGTGAGTTCTGATAAGAAGAAGGAAAGAAAATGTTGCTCTTGTTTGCTTCCTTGCTTGGGGTTAATGATATCTTTGAAAAGTGCCCTAAAATAGAGCACAAGGCATTAAATGTAATAAGTGAAAACATGATACCCCACCCATTTGCTACTGGAAAATTGGTTGATTTCTTAAGCATGGTGTTTAGAATGATATGTAATGACTAGCCCTAATCTGATTTCCTGTTTACTGAGAGCTCTGGTGCTAATACTCTGTTGGAGAGTTCTCACATTCTGTCTTTGATCAGTCTTAAACTCTCATCCAACAAGACAAGCAGCAGAGTCCAGTTTCCCTGAGCTGATTCAATCAATTCATATGCTTGATATGTAATCCACAGCTCAATTGATCACTGACTTACTGATGAATGTTTTCAGCAATAATATTAACTATTCTTTTTTTCATTTTGCTAATAACTAAGAAAAGGTCATAACTTTTCCCATGGAAAGTTGGATGAATGCAATCCATATGCTCATATATAGAAACCAGAATCAGATGTTTCTCTGGCAATACTTTATAGATTGCAACAATCTGCTTTGTATGGCTATAGTTTCTTTCTCTCTCTCTCTCTTTCTCTTTTCTGTTGATGACCCAGTGGAGATAAGCAATTATTCTAATTGTTTAAATAATAATTGTATTCCTTCCTCCTTCATATGATGTTCAACTCGATGTTATGGATACCTTAGTGGAAATAGGAAATGTTTATCTGAGACCACTGGATTGTGCCCAGCAGAGTTCAAGCTGGAATGGTATTATTATATCATAAATTATTTATTTCCCACACTAAACATGCAAGGAATGAGTATCACATTTTATCTTTATAAAAATATCTCTATGTATTTCTTGTAGAACATCAACAGAGAGTTCAGGAGATTGTCATTGGCAAAAGTTTCTCCCAACAGAAATGCAAAGAATGTAAATGTGCAACTGTTATTAACAATTGAGTGTGAGAAATGTAAGGCAGGAAGACTTACACAAACAAAAATGCAGGGAAAAGTGCACTGGATTTGAATATTAAGTCGTAATTCATACCACTCAATGACTATATCAGCTGTTTGTAATTACTCTTATACCTCTTAGAATAAAGGTTTAATTCCAGGCTATATTTATTCGGGTTTCTGAGAAACATGCTAAGTTTGTGCCAGCCTTTTCTATTTATTTTATATTTTATTTTTCACATTTCTCGACCACTGTTTCCCTCATAGGGAGATTCCAACCTTGAGGAGTGTGACAGTGAGCAACTTTGAAACAGTTAGCAATATAAGCTAAATGTATGCAGGTATGTATATATGTATGTGTGAGGCAAGGAATGGGGCAGAGGGAGAAACAGAAATAATTTAGAGTAATGATTAAGAGCAGTCAACCAGAAACCAGGAGACCAGGAAGTCTTCTCCTAATTCAGACACAAAGCCAGCTGGTAGCTTTGGGCTAATCACTATCTCTCAGCCCTAAGAAGCAGGCAAAGACAAACTACTTTTAAAAAATGCATCTGTCACTTCTAAAACCAAATATTTATCCTCTATAAAATGGGAGAGCCAGTTTCGTCTAGAAAACCAGTTTGGTCTAATGGTTAAGGCACCAGGCTAGAAAGTGGGAAACCATGAGTTCAAGTCCCACCTTGGTCATGAAAGCCAGTTGGGTCATTCTCTCAGCCCAACCACCTCACAGGATTGTTATTGTAGAGAAAATCAGAGGAGGAAAGTGTGTCAGACGTGCTCTCCACCTTGAGTTATTTGTAAAAAAAAATAATGGTGGAATACAAATAAATAAATGGGGTTAAATACATCTCCTAGGGTTCCAAACAGCTTTGAAAACATGGTTTTGGTCCCAGGCCTGGGGTTGATGTTTATTGTTTGTCTAAAGCTACTGTTTTGTTGATCTTGTTTATTAGATCATTTTAGTCTGGGCTGTCCATCTGATTTAATTTTTTAGTTGTTTGTATGTTTTTTTTCCTACTTAAAGTCTATTGGAGTTGGGCAACTAACAAAATTTATGTAAACAAATAAGTAAAATCTGGTTTGATATAACCTACCTGTATACAAATCAAATGCTTCTTTTGTTGTAGAAAAAGAAACAGGATAATACAAAGGTGACAGCATTTACTGATTTCTCCTTCTCCAGCATCATCCATTATATGTTTCTGGAAAGTCCTCTAGCTCTCTAAAGCATGTTTGATTCCCATGCTGAGGAGCAGAGAGAGAATAATATCAAAAAAGAATAAATATCACCACCCCTTCCTCCAATGCAAGGCAGAATGTACTGCACACACAAATTTACCTCAGTCCTTTCATAATTTATTGCTAATCAGGGTTAAAGTTCATCTATGCTGGATGAGCATGAACTAAATGATAGCAGTTTAGAATAGAATGGTGGATAAAAACATGTTAAAAAAAGAAAAATATTTTATTGGAGGAGGACGACAATGATGACAATGATAGTGATGAATTTATATGTTGCCCAACTTCTCATGATGTGCCAAAACCTGAAGAGGTAAAATAGTAGGTACTGAGCCTAAGTGTGCAATTCTCTGCACATATAATACAAAGAGATCTTACTGGAATCAAAGGGACTTCTCATTAGCTGTGTCTGGATAATGTATCAAACATTTTAGTGTGTTTAATCAAATATTATTGTGCACTGAAACCTAAACAGCCACCTGTTGGTGTACATTCAAACCAGACTTTGCAATATGGATGTGTTGGGTTAGGATTAGGGTTAAGGTTTGAATGAATCTCAAAGGATGGCTGTATCTGCTTCAGATGACACCACAAAAGTTGGGTTAAAGTTGAACATGCTGAGAGACTAAGTAGATGGCATGTCCATCTCATTAATCCCATTTTTTCTTGGTATGTCTGATTATCACAAACATTACATTAATTTTAATTGATTAATTGATACATTAATTGATACATTAATTTTCCTCTTGAACTAATGAAAATGAAAATATATCTTTGTATTAAGCAAAAGTTGGATTTCAGTAAGGCTTAATAGCATGATGTATTCATTAAAAAAATCCTAATTATATTAGATAGTAGATAGATGAAAGACAGACAGACAATAGATATGGTAAGGACATTTGGAAAATCATACCAGAAAAAAAGCCTGAATAATATATTTCTGACTAAAAGATGCCATGAAGAGCATTTATTATCAAGGTAAGCAACAGCTCAGTCATTTGCCATCTAGAAGAAATAACTTTATAGTAATTTTGCTTATTTGGAGAAAAAAATCTGTCAAGAATCTCTCAAGAAAGTTCCTGACATGGTATTGTTCAATAATTTGCAGGACAAACAATTATGTATTTTTGTTTAAACTAAACACAGCCTGCTACATGCATTACATTGTTGGTTTAAAAATTACAGCAGTAATGGAGAAAGCTGAAAAGCCTCCCACCTACCCGGCCAGGAACAGCCAAAGCCAGGAGTCAAGAGGTGTTGCAACCATGAGACGGGTGGATCAGCCCTCTCTTACATGCATTACAATAAAACCGGGCGAGATGCTGATCACCTTTTTTACATCACAGCAGATATCCCTGATATTTTCATTTAAAGGATAGTTTCTCCAAAAATTAACAAAATGTGTATTTTTTACTTTTATCTCTTAGACCACAATTCTAAACTGCCAGTTCTCATTTGGACCATTCCAATTGTCCATAAGAATGAGCTGTTTCCCCTCCCTTATGATCTGCCATTCTGAAAACTGATTGAAGGAACATGTTTAATTTGGAAAAGACAAGACTAGGTCTTGTCTTTTAAAATTAAAGCATGCTTTAAATTTCTGAAAGGTTCTCACACAAAGAAAGTCAGAAATTGTTCGATATTTTTCCAGAATGCAGGATTCATGCTAAGGGAAAGTCAGCTTTCATATCAGTGTTAGGAGAAACATCCTAATTATGAGAAGTGTTTGACATTTGAATAAATTACCTGTGGAGATAGTGAACTCCCATTCACTGTTGTTGTTTTAGCTTCGTTTTAGCTTCATTGAGATTACTATTGGAACTAAAAGGCTTGTAGGCAGAGATCCAAGGACACAATTGTTGATAAAGTAGGTTTATCACAGAGAAGGGATCCTTTTGAACTGCAAGTCCAATGCAGCAAGACAGTATCAAATCATAAAGAATAAAAGTATCTACTAACATTACTAAAATACGTCCTACACTCAAAGAAGTTATTCAGGTCACCCAAACTTCTGAAATAGATGATTTTCCAACTCAGATTGGACTACTTCCTCTGTCAGTTTGGTTGCAGGGAAATTGTAATCTGCATGCATTCTGTGTTGAAGCATAACAAAAAGTGGCATTCACTTTTAAATAAATTTGAAGCTGCTTGAAGTAATTACATATACAGTATTAATCAGATTTGGAAACAAAGAGTAATATTTTCAGATGCACATAGAATGCAGAATGTGATCAGAATACAATGTAATGTCATAGAGATAGCAGTGGAAGCATTAGTAGAAAACCTACAACACTCTGTATAAACTGGCCCTATCTTTGTGTGTGTGTGTGTGCGCGCGCATGTGTGTGTGTGTGTGTGTGTCTATGGGAGGTGTTAATGCTTAACCACTCAAAATGGAGAACAGCAGCTTATGATCAACTGTTTTTGTAGCTTCATTCAAGGACAGATATATAAGTTATACAAAAGAAATATTACTGTACCTTCCTTCTAACATGCTGGGGAGTAAGACATTAAAGCTCATTATAGCTTTTTTTGTGAGGAACAGAGAATATTATGAAGTATTAAGGTGCAGAAATGGCTCAGATAAAGAGACTCAGAATAGGTGACTACTGTAATGGTTTAAGATCTTAGGTCAGTTTCTCTGCTGGTCCATATCAAAGACATTTGATCTGATCTCTGTAAAGCCTTTTTAGAGCTAAGGATTAGGAAGCACTGGCCTAATTTATTAATTGATTCATTAATTAAAGGAGAATTGCTCAATTAAAGATTATTCATCAATTAAAAAGGATTGGAACTAGGCAACTCCTTTTCCCCCCACAATGAAGCAAAACTACCAGTAAGGATGATTTGAACCAAGGATCCATCCCAGAAATTGGATTTTGTCCATTATTTCAAATGTTCATATGGACTTTCATTAAGATGAAGCCAAACTCGATGGATATACAATAGGAAACGAAGAACAGCTTTCTTGACAAAATTAGATTGGACTTCAATTGCTTTGGAATCTAGGTATATGGTAATTGTATATTATGAATAATTCTTTGATAACTTAAACTAAATTAGTGGTTAAAAAAAATAATTTTAAAATTATATCCCTTAACTTTAAGAAACTGTCTAGAAACAAAATCTGATCGAGAAAGACATCCTATCTGTTATGTATGCAGGTTTAAAGTCATTGGTTTAGTTTGAACTGTTCTTGTAAAATGTAAGAAATGATTGGTTTAAAAAGTATGGGAAAACCCTGCACTCTGATTGGCTGGCAACTGCGGCTGCTGGCTATAAGTAACAGCTGCAGCCCAGCCAAAGTGGGTTCGTTCTGAGCTGTAATCACTAATAAACAAAGAGCTTGAAGCACTCCACGTCTGTCTCTTCATGCAAACTTAACACTGGCGACGAAGGTGGGATCTCCCTGAAGAAGAAGGCAACGCAGAACAGAAGGAGAGAGAGATGGCTGCACTGAACCGCCCCCCCACAGCCCCGTTCGATCCGACGGCAGAAGACTGGGAGACGTATGCAGATTGTTTCCAAGTGTATCTGGAAGGAAACAATCTTGCCGACATTTCGAGAAGCAGAAGAGGGTGGTCTTTCTCACGACCGGTCCGGCAGTTTTCAAGATGGCGAAGGCATTGGCGGGAGCTGCAGATGTGAAGGTACTGGAATGGCCTGACTTAGAAAAGTTGTTAAGAGCCCATTACGCCACAAGTATCGTGCCTCATTAAGAGACACAAGTTTTACCGTCGGGATCAAGGGGAAAAGCGAAAACATAAACGACTTCGTGGCAAGTTTAAGAGACATTGGGGGTGCATGCGAATTTAACAATTTAGAAGAGGCCATGCGATCGATTTGTTCTGGGCCTTAAAGACAAGGTGCTTCAGAGCAAGTTATTACTAAAACCTAAGATCACGCTGAAGGAAGCAATAGAAGAGGCCTCTTCAGCAGAAGCTACCAAGTCCTCAGCAGCGCCATGAAGAAAATTAACAAGGCCACAAGCCATCCTGATGTGGAAAAGTCCACAACAACTCATTGTGAGCAAATAGATTCTGAGTCAGACTGTAGTGAGGTGGAGGAAGGAATTTATAGACTCAGAATGGAGCGGAAAAAGAAAGACCTGGGAAGAAAGAGGCAAGATTTCTACTGCAGAGGTTGTGGGGAAGCCATCCCGCACTGAATGCAAGTTCCTAGATACCATCTGCCTCCGTTGTAAAAAGAGGACACCTAGCAAGAGTCTGCAAATCATCCAGAACTCCACCCAACAGAAGGAAGTTTCCTGACAAAGAATTCAAGCCCAACAACCTCAGTGAGAAAATGGGGCAGCACAGAAGCAAAGGGAAGAATGAAACTCATCAGACAGTAACTATTGGTCATTCTTCTTCTATCAATAACAGAAAAGTGCATGTCAAGGTACTAATTGAAGGAAGGCCTTGCCAAATGGAAGTGGACTCAGGCTCATATTTATCTATGGTGATATGGGACACTATTCACAGACTACTCCCAAACATTCAGAAGAAGCATTTCAAGAAGCAAGCACTGACTCTTAAACACTACCAAGGGAACAAGATTCCAGTAGTTGGAACAAGCGAATTCAACATGAAGTTCAAAGGCCACCCCAAATGCTTGCCCCTGACCATCGTGGACAAGGATCGCCCAAGCTTGCTGGGACTTGAGTGGTTCAATCCACTAGGCATCGAGGTGACTGGCATCAATCACGTGAGCAACACTGAATGGGAGGAGGCCTTGAAGTCTGAATTTCCAGAGGTCTTCAGCAACGGATTGGGCAAGTATATGGGGACCCCTATCACTTTCAATCTAGATCCCAAGGTGCCACCAATTCGCTTAAAGCCCAGAAGGGTCCCATTTGCCTTAAAGGAAAAAATTGATGCACAATTAGATAAACTAATAGCTCAAGGAGTTTTAGAGCCTACTGACCACTCCAGGTGGGAGACACCCATAGTCACACCAGTCAAGACTGATGGGTCAGTGAGAATCTGTGGAGACTATAAGGGGACATTGAAACATGCGCAACAGAGCGCATATCCAGTTCCAGTGGTGCATCATTTGCTACATTCACTTGGCAGGGGTACAGTCTTTGCCAAATTGGATCTGGCCCAGGCATATCAACAATTAACAGTTGATGATGCCACTGCAGAGGCCCAAACCATTGTGACTCATAGAGGTGCTTTCAAATGTAAAGGTTACAGTTTGGAGTAAGCGTGGCACCAGGCATCTTCCAAAGCCTTATGGAAAGGATGCTCCAAGGACTGCCAGGGTAGTACCTTACTTTGATGATGTGTTAATCTCTGCTGAAAATGACACTTACAAGAGAGATCAGAGAAGTCCTTACCAGATTCAAAAAGCGGGGTTAAAAGTCAAGGAAGAAAAATGCACTCTTAGAACTGACAAGGTTGAGTTCTTGGGCTATATGATTGACAAGCATAGTATCCACCCACAGATGCCAAGGTTCAGGCAATCAAAGAAGCCCCTAGACCAAAATGTAAAACAGATTTGCAAGCCTTCCTTGGACTCATTAACTTTTATCACTTGTTCCTACCTCAGAAGGCAACCATTGCAGAACCACTGCACAGATTATTAGACAAAAGTCTGCGTGGGTCTGGGGCAGAAAAGAACAATCTGCATTTAACAATATTAAAAGACTAATCACGTCTGATGCTGTACTGATACAGTTCTCTGAGAATTTGCCTGCTGTACTGACTTGTGATGCATCCCCTTTTGGAGTGTGGGGGGGTTTGAGCCACAGGCTTCCCAGCGGGAGGGAAGCTCCTATTGCATTTTACTCTCGCACCTTGACCAAAGCAGAGAGGAACTACAGCCAACTGGACAAGGAAGCCTTGGCAATTGTTGCAGCTGTCAAGAAATTCCATGAGTATTTATATGGGAGAACATTTACCATTGTCACAGATCACAAACCTCTGTTAGGCATTGTGGCGGGAGACAAACCTACGCCCACTATCCTGTCACCAAGAATGCTGAGGTGGACTGAATTTCTTGCTGCTTATTCATACAAACTGATCCACAGACCTGGTAAAGACATTGGGCACGCAGATGCTTTGAGTTGCTGCCCACTTCCTTCACACATTGAGGACCCTGTTCCTGAGACTCACACCTTCTTTCTAGAAACTGTTGCCAAGCTTCCAGTACATGCTGCTGAAATTGCCAGAGAGACTGCCAAAGACACTTTATTGGCTCCTGTTATAGGCTGGATTAAGAAGGGTTGGCCTCTTCAAGATCTACCTCAACTTGCCCAACCTTTTAAATCCAGGCAAACTGAATTATCTGTATTAAGAGGATGTATTTTGTGGGGTAACAGGGTGGTTATTCCTGCAAAACTGCAAAAAGAGGTTTTGGAAATGTTACATGAGGGTCATCCAGGTATTGTCAGAATGAAGGGATTGGCCAGGAATTATGTATGGTGGCCAGGTATTGACAAAATGGTTGAAAACTGGGTTGCATCTTGTCCCAACTGTCAGGTAGTCAGGCCTGCACCACCTCTCGCCCCCACACAGGAATGGGAATGTCCTAGGGGCCCATGGTCCAGGATTCACATTGATTTTGCTGGCCCTACCAGAGGGCACACCTTTCTTATTATAGTAGATGCATATTCCAAATGGCTAGAGGTTATCCCTATGGCATCCACCACAACTGAAGCTGTCATCAAACAGCTTAAAAAGCTTTTGTAACTCACGGGTTACCTGATGTGCTTGTTTCTGACAATGGCCCTCAATTTACATCCAACCTTTTGAATCATATCTAGCACAACAGGGTATCAGACATGCCCTGACAGCCCCGGGCATCCTTCGCTAACGGCCGGCTGAACGTATGGTATGATTTACCAAGGAAAAACTTCAGCAATTGGGTCCAGGGGATATCACTGAGAGAGTTGAAAACTTCTCAGTGTTCAGCATATCACTCCCAACCCCTCAACTAATTTGTCCCCAGCTGAATTGTTGATGGGTAGGAAACTCAGGTCTCCCCTTGATCGCCTTCATCCCACTTATGCACCCAACGCACCACTAGATTCCACTAGCAAAATTAGCACATTCACTGTGGGTGATTCTGTTTATGCTAAGAACCTTATGGGTGAACCATTATGGATTCCTGCTGAGATAACCCAAATCACAGGCCCCAGGTCTTACAGGGTACAAACGGAGGATGGTGTCCTCTGGAGCAGGCACATTGATCAGTTAAGATCCAGATTGCCTCAGGAGCATCACTTTTGCTCCTCTCTGGTTCCCATACCTACTGCCTCTTCTAGGGGAAGGGAGGATCATGGGTGTAATGAACAAGCAAGAATCAACCCCATGTGTAACGAGCTAACACGACAGGAACCATCCCAAAACCTGTCACAATACCAACAACCATTTTCACAAATGGAAGATTGCACATCATTACCTGATTTAGGTGCTGACATTGGGTTGGAGATGGATTGGGAGGAGAGACCAGGTTGTAGTAACCAAACAGGTTCTACCATTACTACAAGTCCTAGTAAGGAAATGTCAGCAGACACATTTCCTCCCTCACAAGGTGAGAACCTTAAAACATCTGAACCACGAGGTCTCAACACACGTAAGAGCCCCACCTATTTAAAAGAATACATTAGATAGGCTGGGGTTTGAGTATGGACTGAACCTAGTGGGGAGGGGTGTTATGTATGCAGGTTTAAAGTCATTGGTTTAGTTTGAACTGTTCTTGTAAAATGTAAGAAATGATTGGTTTAAAAAGTACGGGAAAACCCTGCACTCTGATTGGCTGGCAACTGCGGCTGCTGGCTATAAGTAGCAGCCGCAGCCCAGCCAAAGTGGGTTCGTTCTGAGCTGTAGTCACTAATAAACAAAGAGCTTGAAGCACTCCGCATCTGTCTCTTCATGCAAACTTAACACTATCTACTAAATTGACTGTGATGGTTTTATGTTAAATGTGCCCTAGTCAGGCATGCTGTTTGACATGCTGGAACTTCAAACCACAGAATTACTAGCTAGGGAGATCATTCCGATTTGCAATGTAGGGACTTGTAGTCTCAACACAAATGGAAAAGATATTTTAAGCCTGAAATTTAGTATCTAATTTCAACTAGAAACTAGCATTCCTAAGTCTTGATTAACCTAAGCAACTGGATGGCACTGAAATGTTTTTCTACAGTTATTGTCCTTTCCTTTCAGAGTTCCCTGCAATGATAATTACATTTTGTAGCACTGAGAGAAGAGTAATGAGATAAGAAGGTTGCCAAGGAAATGGAGGATAACCCTGTCTTTCACCCTGCCAGAAGGAAAATAATTTGCATCCCAACACATCCCTTCATGCCATATATATTTTTCACGGTTGCTAATTTTATCCTGGCTTGCATTCCTAGGGTTATGCATCCAGGAACCTGAAGGAGCTCTTAACTCAGCAGAAAGTTCCCATCAGAATTTGCCTTGATTGCTTTGTGAAATAATAAATGATTTGCTCTGTAGGAGTGCCTGGCATATTATATTTTTCACTCAGCTTGACCTTTACTTTTCTGATGTGAGGTGATACAGTATAACTGAAAGCAGTAATTGCAGGCATGGGCTTGGATAACTTCATCAACTGAAACAGATCTGAACTGTTGCTTGAGAGGCTGAAAGGGTCTTCACAGGGCCCTCCTAAAACATAGTTGTTTATCTTATTCATGGGCACTGCTGAGTCAGCCTCTTTTCTAAGCTGCATGATGTTTAAATTGAACCAGGAATGAACTTAGGCCTGCTGTGCCTGGAAGAAATTAAAGAGCTTATGAAGAATATCAGTTGTGGTTAATCAGGAATTTGATGATATCCCCTTGTTGAAATGTGTGTAGATACTGAGACAGCCCCTTACAGTGTAATCATGCTTTTATCTCTTTTCATTGTTCTTTTTCTTCAAAGTTTGATTCCCCCACCACCATCAGATCACAAAGGAGGGCTGCTGAAATTCCAGTAAAGTAATAACCTTTTAGATGAAAAGTCTGTGCTAACATTAATTCCAAAAATATTCATCACCCAATCTTGGATGAACCTGCTATGTCTTTTAAATAATCTGCTCAACCACTGGAACACAAAGAAACTGGATTTGTGATGGTGGCCATTTTCTGTGCATGGAAGAATTCTTAGAGTTTTGAGTTCCTGGGAAAGTGCAGTTTGACTGGAGATCAATAGTTTCTTAAGGCTCAAAAAGAACAGGATGTGAGCCAACTTTTGCACCTTGACATAGAGCAAGCTAGGTAAGATCATAAAGTGAAATCAGGAAGAATGCCTTTCCGCTGTGTTAGCATAGACATCCCATTGGAGTCCAGCATCACATCATATCACAGCTGGCAATATGAGGACTTTACAAGGACTTTAAAGGCCAAAAGAAGGAGAGCCCTGAAAATATTAATTCTATTGTATAAGCTTCTTTGAAACACATTGCCTGAGAGCAGTAGGTACATTTCAAAGAGGATAATATTTATAAGCCATTGATCAATACCATAAATTTGGAAGAGTTGCAGTTGAGTGTTATATATTCAGGTTCCGATTGCTAATTTTCTTGAATCAGAGCTGAGGTTCTGTATTTTCAAGATTCAAACATGAAACCATGAATAAAAAAATCTAGCTAAAATAAAGCAACTGATTGCAAATCAAGACTGAGAATGCTGGACTTTGGACAGATTGTGCCAAATCTGTGAATTTGCAAAAGTTACCATTTAACAGATTTTATGTTATTCTCTCCCATGCCTTTAGGAATAAATTGCCTTAAAATAAATTATTGTGTCTGTATGTGCAATTTGCTTACTTTTATGAACACTGTGCACTCCTTAGTATCTTTGTCAAACAGTAAATATGCATGACTCTTAATTTTTTACAGTACTATTTGCTATTATAATAATTGTGAGTAAAAACACAATGGGGGAATGGGGGAAAACTTGCTATATGCCCAGCTGAATTAAACTGGTTACATGGGTCTTCCAGCTGAATTTCAAGCAATTTCTCACATCTCCAGATTTCTTCTCTTCACCAAGGGTGGGAACACCCTTTTTTATTATTTAGCTCAGTGCTTGCCAAGCTTTTTTTCAGGATGTCCTAATTTTCTCAGTTATTATGTGAGAATTTAGGGCAACTTACTTTTCAAGGTCTGCTACTTTGTGCCACCTAGAGATACGATTATATCTGCAGCTGCCCTTTTAATGCTCAGTCTTTCATCCAGGAAAAGATTTATGCTTGACTCTCCCTTTGCAGATAGATTTTTTTTGAGATGCATGATGAACGTGCCCATCTTGTAGCTAGACATTAGATTTAAACAAGTTAGAAAATGATTACAGGCACAATGTAGTAAGTGATCACAAGAGGATTCTGTTTAGGAAAAGCACATAAGAAGCTCATTTCTTATGTTTAAACCATATATAAACATTCTGCAGGGTAATTTATGAAGCATAAATAAGAGCAGTAACAATTTTTTTTTAAAAAAAAATCATATTTATATCCCGCCCTTCTCCGGAGACTCAGGGTGGCTTACAATTTTTGGAGCGCAACTCAATGCGCTCAGCAATAGCCTTCATTCCATTGTATATGCCTGCTTGTTACTAAGCAGCATTTTTACAAAGTCAGCTTATTGCCCCCAACAATCTTTGGGTCCTCAATTTACCTACCCCGAGAGGATGGAAGGCTGAGTCAATTTTGAGCCTGGTGGGATTCGAGCCTGCGATAATTACAGGCAGCTGGAGCTAAGTGCTAGGCTATTAACAGCCTGCACCACCAAGGCTCTTTTTATTCATAAAATAATGTATTGGACATGTCCAAACTAAATCTTTGAGCCTTGCTGAATTCAAAGATTGTCAAATTTGTCTACAGTTTAAAGTAACTCTTAAGATTGGTCATCTGAATCATATATCTTTACATAGAGTATAAGATTATCATCAGGGGATGGACAGGGGGAATTATATGTATCTGTTATCACTAGAATCCCAACTCAGTGTACCAGAATTCTCTTTAGTGGTTCACTATGGTGAATGATTAGTTAATTCAGGGGTCCCCAACTCTCGGGCTGCACCCCAACACTAGTGGGCCGCAGCCTGTTTCAAATTGGGCTGTGCAAATGATGGACAAGTGGAGCTTCGTGGGCAAGCAGAAGTGCCCTCTGCTTAAGCACCCTCCACTCGCACAAGTGGAGCTTCACACCACAAGCATTAGGGATTGCTGCGAGTGCAAACACCACCCACTCACACCAATGGAGCTGTGCATGCTTGCATGTGCTTGCCGCTCACATGCCCCACCACACACCAGGTGTCCAAGGTGGAAAGGTTAGGGATCACTGCTTTAAGGTAGCATCACCGTAGAGTATTCTAATGACTTCATGGACACATGGCAATAATATGGAAGTAGTTTACTATTTCCTTCTGCTGGGAAATGTTCTGATTTCCCAGCCTAGCTGACAGTCCTGGCATTCCTTAAATGTTTCCCATTCAAACACTGAACAGGCTGACTCTTCTTAACTTCCTAAAGTGGGTAGCCACGCTGGAGCTCATTAAGATCAATATGTATGGGTATTCACAGGTAGGTAAAATCTCACGGGAACCTGATCTAGACATATTTATTTATTTTATTTATTTATTTATTATGAGACTTCTATGCCACCCTATCTCCTGAAGGACTCAGGGCGGCATCACATTAAAAGAAGAATACAAAAATTACAAAAATTAAAACCGAATTAAATTGAATAAGAAATCTCATTAAGCTAAAAACAAAACTAACAACTAAAAATCCCCATCCCTCCATCAGTCCGGGTAGGCGAGCTGGAAAAGCCAAGTCTTTAGGTCACGGCGGAAAGATCTAAGATCAGGGGCCACCCGTAGCTTCTCTCTCTCTCACACACATATATCCCTTCCTTTAAATCATATGCAATGACAGTAACCAAAAAGGAAACAATCAAAAGAATTGAAAATATAAACATCTCTGCTCTGTATTAAAATTAACCTGCATATATAAATAGAATGTTATATAATTAAAAAACTAGGAGTTACAATTAAAGTGTATTTGTTAAGAAGAAGAAAATAGAAATTGATCAGTTCACATTTCTATATAGATCTCCAAGTAGGACTTCTAATGGCAAAAGGTAGAAACAGAAGAACTTTTATCATAGTATAATTGTCTTTTGGTATGATGTTAACTGTAAGTGCTTTTTATGCAGTAAAGCAAAACATATTTTTACTCTGAATATACATTCTACCCAATGTTAACATTTAAGTCTCATTTGTAAAGCAATACATAGTATCTGCTTTTAAGATTTTTGTTCCTTTCAGACAACACTTAGAAAACATAGTTATCTGATCTATTAATTCCCTACAATTTATGCCACATCCCACTCTTTTAAAGGTTGGGATTAAATTGTTGCTCAGCCTAAATTGATTATATACCAGAAATTAACCCAAATGCATATGTGGATGTTAAGACAGAGCAATGCTAGTCCATATTCAGTATCAAATGCTCTTACTTCTTCCCAGGAGAAAAAATACCAACCAATTGTAAACAAATGCAATGCTAATCGAAGTTTTCACACACAGGTGGGAAGGCTACCACTTATATTGGCTGGAAAACAAATGGCTGTGCCCATGTCCACTTTGCATCTTTAATGCTGTATGTATTGTGACTTTTCCTCTTTTCTCTCCACCAAAAATGTCATACGAACTTAATTTGCAGGAAGAGCTCTTCATTTTTAATATATTACTTATTGTTTGATTTCTTAGCATAAGCCTGAGAAAAATGTGTATCCTCTCAAAATCATCTACATCAATAAACAGGCTGGTGACAATCCAACTTCTACATACTATCTTCTACAACTTTGTTCTGCAAACCAAAAGAAAGAAATGTTTGTGGAATTAGAAAAGTTGTTTCCTTCCATTCTAAACCCTGACCGTATTCACACAGAACTCCCTGAAAACGGATATTTTCTTTTCTTTTATCGTTTCTTTTTTTCCCTAACAGATGACAAGGCCACAGCAAAAACAAAGGACCCAAGTGTTCAGACAGAGACAAACAAAATGTCACCTTTTATCCTTGAAATATTTTCCTTGCAATAATTTATCATGCTGGGGTTTTTCATTTGATTTGTGCCTAAACTTATGCAAGCAACGCATTGCCAGAAAATTCTTTTGTGCAAGCTCCATTAGAAGGAATGAAATATGCACCAAGCTTAATATCAGTATAAAGATTAAGGCAGGTTTTGTCTCTCGGGCAAACTCCAAATTCTCAGTTGTCGTTCAACCAAAACAGTCTGTGACCTGGATCATTAAATGTGTCCATTTGTAGTTATAATAGCTGGACCACACTTTATCATTTTATTGTTAAATGCTTTTTAAAAAACTTTTCCATATATAAAAAATAAACACCCACTGTAACTAAATGATGCTTCTTACTTCTTATATCCATACCTTCATTAGAAAGGATTAACAGTGATTTTCAGGATCACTAAATGACTGTTGCTTCCTTTCTTCTTGCAAAGCAATAAAGTGGGAAGATAGAAGAATAGGATTGTTCATAGGTTACCTAATAAAAGAAGAAACCAACTAAATAGCTCAGCCATATTAGGTAGAAAACCCATATCATTGTATATGAGTTCTATCTGAAGAACAGATGTAACTGAAATTCAGTGTAGAGAAAAGTAAAGTCCTAAACTTAGGCAAGAAAAACCAAAAGTACGCATATAGACTAGGTGAAACCAGGCTCAATAGCAGTAACTGTGAGAGGGATCTTGGAGTCTTAGTGGACAACCAACTAAATATAAGCCAGCAGTGTGCAGCAGCAGCCAAAAAAGCTAATGCAATCCTAAATTGCATTAACAGAGGGATACAATCAAGATCAAATGAGGCAGAGGTGGTATTCAGCAGGTTCTGACCAGTTCTGGAGAACCGGTAGTGGAAATTTTGAGTAGTTCAGAGAACTGGCAAATACCACCTCTGACTGGCCCTGCCCCCATCTATTCTCTGCCTCCCGAATCCCAGCTGATCAGCTGGGTCTTCTTTTATTGCCCTGCACAGGAGAACAGAGCTGGAAAGCAGCTTGGTGGGGTGGGAATGGAGATTTTACAGTAACCTTCTCCTGCCATGCCCACCAAGCCATGCCCACCAAGCCACGCCCACAGAACCGGTAGTAAAAAAAATTGAATCCCATCACTGAAGTGAGGTACTAATGCCACTCTATAAAGCCTTAGTAAGACCACACCTAGAGTACTGCATCTAGTTTTGGTCACCACATTATAAAAAAGACGTTGAGACTCTAGAAAAAGTACAGAGGAGACTAAAAAAGTACAGGACTGGAAACTAAAACATATGAAGAATGGTTACAGGAACTGAGCATGGCTAGTCTAGTGAAGAGAAGGACCAGGGGAGACATGATAGCAGTGTTCCAATATTTGAGGGACTGCCACAGAGAGGAAGGGGTCAAGCTATTTTCCAAGGCACCTGAAGGCCAGACAAGGAATAATGGATGGAAACTGAACAAGGAGAGATTCAACTTAGAAAAAGAGATAATTTTTCTGACAGTGAGAAACATCAACCAGTGGAACAGCTTGTGAGAGCTTCATCCCTGAGGCTTTCAAGGGGAGATTGGATTGCCATTTGTCGGGTATGGTGTAGGGTCTCCTGCTTGGGTGGGGAATTGGACTAGATGACCTACTAGGTAGCTTCCGACTCTGTTAATCTATCTATGTAACATTCTGATATGATGGAAGCCAGATCAGGTGAAGACAATATATTTCATGTCCCCTATATGGTTTTAGCTCTCAAGCTGGCTAACATGATGATGCAGCAAGTTATAGTCCTGTACTTGTGAAAAATTATGTTCATATAATTTATTCAACAAATAAGGCACAGATTTTACCAGTTGCACTGTCAAGTGATCACAGAACAGAATCGGATGGCAATTAGATGCCTGGAGAATCCTTCAGATGATAATGGAACAATGTTCAGTTTAGCATTCATGCAAATTGTTGTTTGAATGTTGAACTTGATGGTTGTGATGTAACTGTGCTTGGCTTGTCATTAACTATATTCATTTTTTGATATAAACAATGTATAACTCAACACATAGTTAGGATTCCACAATTGTCTAAGACTGCCAAATCAGGGTGCAATGATGGTTGGTGATCTGTATTTCCCACTTAGTATTTTCAGCAGAAACATTTCCCAAAAATGTCACTTAAAAACAAAGAAATTCAGTTCATTAGAATATCATAATGATTAATAAATGATAAATGAATGTCAATATAGATTAGAACATTGGTACCTTTTAACTAGGCCAAGCATTGTTAGCAATGACATATTGTAGCATTCAAATATTAGTATAAACCTGTTTTAGTGCCGTATGATGTGACTTTGCTAATAGTCGCTGCCAGAGACTATAATATGGCAAAAAGCCTTAAAAGGTGTCATAATAACTGATGTTCAAAACCCCACTAAACCAATTGATTGGCTTTGTCAATAAGTCTGAATAACACATCAGAATAGCTTTTAACCAGAAATGGTGACAGAAATTTTGTTAGTTCCTCAAGTAGAATAAGTGTCCCACGTGGGGATGAGAATGGCATTCACAGCTTTCACTTCTTTCTGTTTAGAGCAGGGCTGTCAAACTTGCGGCCTGTGGGCCGGATCTGTCATGCACTGACCACACCCATGCCCGGTTTAGCGAAGGGGGGAAAAGTCCCAATACGTCACGTGATGATGCTGTGATGACGTGAGTTTAATACCACTGGTTTAGTGGAATAACTACTAATAAATTATCAGAAAACTAAAATTCTAGTTTTTCCATGAACCTGATATTTAGCAAATGAACCAGAATGCTATTAACCAGATACATGATTATAAATACCTTGGAATGATATTCCTGTCCTGGCTGACTGTAACTATAGAGAAACTTCTTCATTCCTGATGAGTGTTGCACAATGTAGTTGCTCAGCCACCCTGAGACTTTTCCACTCAAAAGGAACCCACTCTATCCCTACAGCTCATAAGGTCTTTTTAAGTGAGGTCATCTCCCAGCTCCTCTATAGTATCCAAGTTGCAGTTTTAGGAATCTTAATGTTTTATTCAATCAAAGTTCCTTAGAGGTCATGTGACTGGAGTTCTACAACAGTTGGGACTTTGACCACAGGTCATAAGTCCTGCTGTTCAGTGATGTCATAATTTTGAATGAACAAGTGGTCATAATTTGAGGACTACCTGTATTGTAAGTACTCTGAGTAGGATGTATTACAGTAACCCAGCCAAAGCAGCAGCCAAAACAGTAGGAAATAAAGCAATATAATTGAAATGAAGCTTTGCTTCACTCTTTATAAGCAAAGAAGCACCTTGTTGAAGCATTACACTGCATTAATATGATTATGTGTCTGTCATGTGCTTTCCCCTCTATTCACTGAGCACTTATCATCAGCTGCACAAGTGATGTTGAGGAAAAGTTTCCAAGAGTCAACATTCCAAATGCATATAAAGGAAAATATAGAAAGGAAATATAAAGAGGAGAAATTTGAAATCTATATTAGGATCCTGCTTTATTAATCCAACACAAGAGGTGACATAACTGCTGGAAGATACATAAATGTTCAGTTTGAACAAAGGAATAATAGATAATATAGAGCATAGGAAAGTATCTACACTGCTCCCCCTCTTATCTCTCACCTACAATTTCCATACTAGAAAAAGTGTTTGGCCCACAAGTTATGAGTATGTTTTAAAGAACATGAATCAGTCATATTCTTGTTAGGTGATTCTTAATTCTGACATATTAGAATGAATTTAATCCTACAGAGGCTACCTCTGTTGTAAACATCAATTTACCACATTCTTCCATTACAGCCAAGAATCTGGGATTTTTCAGAATAGTTTCTTTGGCAGTGTGTTTGGAATAAATACACTCTAGTTTGAAAAACTCTTTTAAAATATAATGCAAAATATATTTCATCTTTATAGGTATTTTGAAAGCTTGAGAATTTTCCTCATTATACATTGAGGAACCACTGACTATTTTACTATTAAGAGCTGTGTTTAATTTAATTTGAAAAGCTCAGCATTAGCTACTAGCTGAAACAATGTATAAAACTGCAAGCCATATTACTGTCTTAACAAATTAACACTTTACATCTGCTAAATTGTCCAGAAGCAATAACATTGTTAATAGGTACATAGATATTTGTTTGGCATTATTTTTTTGCCATCCATAAGTCTGTGAGGTTTTGAAAACTGGCCATATGGAAATGTCAGCTGAATGTTTCAGGGCACTCATTTCCATTAATAGTGTAGAGTTTGTGTGTCTCTCTGTGTGAGAGAGTATGTGTGTCTAACTTGCAATATATTTTTCCTGTGCATGTGGAACTTTTCCTCATTTAAAGCCAACTGATCCAATGGAATGGTGAAGTGAGATGAAAACCTGCTTGATGTGGGAAAGCCTCACAAAATCTACAGATTTCCACAAAATCTATGGAAGCATTCCACAAAAGTTATTTCTAAATCATTTGTTTTGTGATTGCTGAATTGAGCAGGAAATTTCATGTGTGAATGACTGTCAGCCTTTCAACACAAACACCAGGGAATCAATAAAATATAGGTCCATGTTAGTTTTATTATGAAGCTATAGTAACAGAACCTTCAAGTCTGAATGTGCTTCTTACTCCCACTCTCTTTATCTTAGGGAAGACTTGTCTGAGATATTTGCCCACATTCCTTTCCTGGCATGGTTTATCAGAATGATGCCTTGGTAGCAGTTCTTCTTCCTGTCTTTCAAGGCAAACCCCTCTTCCTTATACAAGGAGCTATCAAAGATAAAACATTTAGTAGGAGAGCTTTAGAATTCTCCTATAGGACAAATATTTCTAATAGCTCTTGCTATTCTCTCTCTCTCTCTCTCTTTCTCTTCCTCCCTCCCTTTCTCTCTCTCTAGTATCTAATATCTCTCTCCAGGATCTATCTATCTATCTATCTATCTATCTATCTATCTATCTATCTATCTATCTATCTATCTATCTATCTATCTACAGGATGTATATGGTTCTTTCCTTCATGGTGATGTGTGTGAGAGAAAATAATATGTAGATGGAAGGATAATGCAGTAAATAAAGATAGATGAGGGAGACAGAAGATGAGGAAAAGAGAGTACCTGAATAGCCATCCAAGCGATCTACCCCCAGTTTAAAGAGCAGGAATACATCAATGTTCAAGCTAACTTCTTCATTACCTTAACAAGAGTAATACAGTGTCAATTCTCATTTTTGTTCCATTGGAATGAAAATATCTAGTGCTCTTCTTTGC
This sequence comes from Naja naja, assembly GCA_009733165.1. NCBI lineage: Eukaryota > Metazoa > Chordata > Lepidosauria > Squamata > Elapidae > Naja > Naja naja. The sequence continues at coordinate 91,803,725 of CM019148.1, read as the reverse complement.
TCAGTTTCTTTTGGAGAAACTATTTAGCTCAGCAAAGAAAAGCATGGTCCTCTCAAATGGAATTCCAATTGGAATCCTCACAGCTGGATACTCCTGGCTCCCAATTTTCTAAGTGAGCCATTAGCTGGAACCTTCCTTAAGTGGTCAGATCTAGTTGACAGGTTTGATCTGGGATTGTCACCTTGTTTTTAAAAAGTAAAATAAATGTACAGGTGGTCCTCAACTTATGACCACATTTGGGACCAGAATTTCTGTGGCTTAGCCACAGAATGGCTTAACATTCGTTAAGTGACTCATGTACAAGTTTATGACTTTTTTTGCCATGGTTGCTATGTGAATCACTGCAGTTGTTGAGTAAATCATGTGAATGTTAAGCAAATCTATCTCTCCCCATTGGCTTTGCTTGTCAGAAGCTGGCTGGGAAGGTCACAAATGGTGACCCCAGGAAGCTGCAATTGTCATACATACATGTTGGTTGCCAAGCCCCCTAATTTTATCATGTGACTGTGGGGAGACTGTGATGGTTGTAAGTCACTATTTTCAATGCCATTGTAACTTCAAACTGTCACTAAATGAATTGTTGTTAAGTCAAGGGCAACCTGTGTTTCCCTTGACTTTAAAACACTGGACTCTAAACTATAAAGACTCCATCTCTTGAAGTCTATGTGATAAAATAATGTTTCTGATCACTATTTCTCAAATTAAGAAGCCATTCCTATTATTTTATATGGTGCTTAAATGGAAGTGGTTCTTTGCACAGATCCACTGACAACTTTATTCTGATCTCTCAGAATTGCAGGTGAAGAGAGAAGTTAAACAGTTTGCTCCAAGCTGTCAATAGAGCAAATTTCACTCTTCCACAAGTTCTAATTCCTCTCTGTAGCCTAGGTGTTGTAAGAATAATGAAGGCAACAGCTGGGATCATATTTTCACTTTCTTTGTGACTTTTCCAGTTGCCCCTAAGTATCAGGCCTTTCCAAGATAGTCTGTAAACTTATGCTGTAAACTACTGCTACTTTCCTTCCTTCCCTTGCTCCCTGACATTTTTAGGAATATTTTAGGTTACAATGGAAAAACAGATAACATCATTCTATAGGAATTATAATTTCGCTTCCTCTTCCTTTATAATAGAATTGCTATATTTTGGCATCATATATTTATGATAATTGCAATGTGCCGGGGTCATGTGATCACCATTTGTAACTTTCCCAGTCAATGACTTAAAGTGGTGGGATTCAATTTTTTTTACTACCAGTTCTGTGGGTGTGGTTTGGTGGGTGTGGCAGGGGAAGGATACTGTAAAATCTCCAGTCAGAGGTGGTATTTGCTGATTCTCTGAACTACTCAAAATTTCCTCTACCGGTTCTCCAGAACTGATCAGAACTGCTGAGTACCATCTCTGAGTTAAACCATTAACCATTGTATGATTCACTTAACAATTGCAGTGACTTAGTTAACAACTAGCAAAAAAAGTCATAAAATGGGGTACAACTCACTTAACTGTCTTGCTTAGATTTGTTGTAATTGAGGACTACTGTACTGACTTCTTTTTTTTATAAAAAAGTTTTTTATTTTTGATACAAACATACAAACAGGACATACAAAACATAAAAAACCATCTTCCATATATACATACAGTGTGTCAGTTGGTTACAAATCCTTTGTGTCATCCTTTCATAATCATCACTCACAATTTATCAAAAAGAAAATTTCTCATATTATCAATAAGACATTATGTATTTATCAATTATTACTTGTATACAATTAAACTATTTATTTCATCATATATACGAGATATATTTTTAATCTAAAATTTATGTTATACTTTCATCCAATGGTTATATATATCAACATTATATTTTATATCAACCTATTATATTTCTATTACAAAATTATATAGTATATTGCATTACCAAGTCTTTTATCCAACCATTGATAAAACAAATCCCATATTTTAAAATTGTTTATCTTCTTGTTCTCTAATTTCAAATGTCAATTTACTCATTTCAGCACAGTCCATAATTTTCTTAATCACTTCCTCCTGCATGGGTATTTTATCATTCTTCCAATTTTTGGCAAATACAATTCTAGCTGCTGTTAAAACATTTACAATCAAATATTTCAACTCTTTATTGTAGATATCTGGTATAATTCCCAATAAAATATTTCTGGTTTCAAGTCTATGTGTTGTTGTAGCATTTTTTCCAACCATATGTGGATTTTAGTCCAAAATCTTTTTGCATCCGAACAAGTCCACCACATATGGTAATATGATCCAGGTATCTGATGACATTTCCAACATTTATCCGATTTATTCTTAAACATTCTTGCAATTCTTGTCGGGGGTAAGTGCCACCTGTAAAACATCTTATACAAATTTTCTTTATAAGCAGCTGACATTGTCATTTTATAATTCTGAGACCATAATTTTTCCCATTTCTCTAGATCAATCCCATATCCAAAATTTTTCCCCCAAGCAATCATTGTTTCTCTTCCATTTTAATTTCTAGAAAATATCCATAAAGTTTTTTAATCACCTTTTCATCAGTACCCATCAATATTTTATCTAGCCCAGTCAGCTTGTTATAAATACCTTCTACTTTAATATCTTTATCAAATCTAGATTGTACTTGCAAATATGAAAACCAATTCATTTTTATACCTTGTTCTTCCAACGCTTGCATAGATTTAAGTTCACCCCTTTCATTCAATATCTCACCATATCTAACTGATTGTTCCTTTTTATATATTACTGGATATGAAAAGGCTTCAATAGTAGATATCCATGTTGGAATTTTCAAGTAATGTTGTTTTTAATCTTCTCCCAGTTTAAAAACAAAGCTTCTCAATATAATGTCTTCTAAAATACCCTTGTGTTTTAGTTCCCTTATACCAAAGGAATGCATGCCACCCCAATAGCAAGTCATGTCCTTCTAGAGTCAATAATCTAGTATTCCTTAGTGTTATCCAATCTTTTAGCCACATCAAATTTGCTGCCTGGTAGTATAGTTCCCAATTGGGCAAAGCAAACCCTCCTCTTAATCTTGCATCCTGCAATAACTTAAGTTTTATTCTTGCTTTTTTGCCTTGCCATATGTATTTCAATATCATCCTATTTTCGAAAAACTCTTTCCATAGTCTGATTGGAATTGTCTGGAATAAGTATAGAATTCTAGGCAATACATTCATCTTGATTGTTGATATTCTCCCAATCAATGATAGTTGTAAGTTTTTCCATTTTTCCAAGTCTGTCGCTATCTGCTGTTTAAGTTTAATGTAATTATCCTCCTTCAGTGAACCACATCTTGCTGTAATATATATCCCTAAATACTTATCCTTACTTGTGACCTGTATTTCTAAAGCTTCTTCCAACTCTTTCTTCCTCTCTAACATATTCTTTGTTAATATCTTTGTTTTGTCTTTATTAATTTTCAACCTGCTACTTCTCCATACTCTTCTATTCTTTCAATTAGCTTAAGCTGATTCCAGTGGGTCCTCTAATATAAATACCAGGTCATCTGCAAAGGCTTGTAACTTATATTCTTCTTCTTTAATTTTCATTCCTTTTATTTGTTTATCTTCTCTAATGCACCTGTTTAACACTTCTAAGGTTAACACAAACAGCAGGGGACAGTGGGCAGCCTTGTCTAGTCCCTTTTCTTATATTTATAGGCTCTGTCAATTCTCCATTTATCAAAACCCTTGCGGTTTGTTCAGAATATATAGTCTCAATAGCACATATAAATTTTTGCCAAAGCCCATTTGTGTCAATTGTAGTAACATAAAGCCAACTCACATTATCAAAGCTTTTTGAGCATCCAGAAACATCAAGGCCATTTGCTTTTCAGGATGTGCCTCATAGTACTCCAGAGTGTCCAGAATTATTCTCATATTATGTTTGATTTGTCTTTTGGCAGAAACCCATTTTGATCAACATGTATAAAGTTGTTTAAGTATCTTTTCAGTCTTTCTGCCAAAATTGAAGCAAAGATTTTATAGTCTGAATTTAATAGGAAATAGGCCTATAATTTTTAACTTGTTGTAAGTCTGTGTCTTCCTTCGGTATAAGTGTGATATAAGCTTCTGACCAAGTCTTTGGTATTCTCTTCTCTTGCATGACTTCATTCATAACTTCTAATAATTGGAGGTTTAACACCTCCTGAAAAGTCTTATAAAATTCCACTGGTAAACCATCCGGGCCTGGTGCTTTCCCTGTATTTTGTTTCTTTAAGGCTTCTGTTAACTCCATCATTGTTATATTCTCTTCTAACATTATTTCAATATCTTTGGGTATCTGTGGTAACTTTGCCTTTTGTATATATTGTTTAATTTTTTCTTCTTGAATATTCTCTTGATAGTACAGTTTTCCATAATAGTCTTGTATAATTCTTTTTTTCCCTTCATTTCCATAACAAGGATGTCCTTCTTCATCTATTAAATGGCTAATTTTCCTTGATTCTCTTTCCTTTCTTAATTTATAGGCTAACCATCTTCCTGGTTTATTTCGGTCCTCAGAATAATTCTGTTTAGCATTTTTAATCTTTTGGGCTAGCTCTTCTTTTTCCATTAATTCCATTTTATGTTTGGTTATATACATTTTGATTTTAACATCTTTTTTGTGGAAATTTCTGTAGTTCCTTTTCCAGTTTTTTATATTCTTCTTTTAATGTTTTAAAAATCTTTTTTTGTTTGATATTTCTTTTCCTTGTATAATCAATTATCAAGCCTCTTGTATAGGCCTTCATCATGTCCCAACGATTCTGTAACGGTGTATCCTCTTTCTTATTTTCTTTAAAAAGAATACCAGTTCTCTCTCCATTTTCTGTTTAAAATCTTCTTCCTTTAATATCTTATTGTTTAATGTCCATCTAGATCTCATCTTTTGTCCTTTCCAAATAATAATCATTGGATTATGATGGGCCCAAGTACTTGCTTCTATTTCAATTTTTGTATATTAAAAATAGATCAGCTGATGTCCATATCATATCTATTCTTGACCATGATTTATTTATTTATTTATTATTTGAACTTATATGCTCCCCATCTCCAAGACTCTAAAACAGAAACAATAAATACTTAAAAAATTAAATTAAATTATAAGTTCAAACATTATAAAACCTTAAAAACCCTCCCTCGGGGTCACAGCCCGGTTGGTCAACAACCAGGTCTTTAGCTCATGCGCTAAAGTGGTCGGGGCCGGAGCCCCACAGGCAGTTGGTTCCAGAGGTCAGGGCCAGGAAAGGCTCGTTATGGGGAACCGCCAGCGGCATTGGCCCGACGGGACGAGGAGTCCTTGCCTATTTGAATAAAATGTATATTGTTTATTTCCTATATTTCTCTCTCTCCATGCATCTTTTAAATTTATTTCTCTATCATTTGAAAAAAGGGTTTTGGTAATTTCTTTCTAGCTTTCTTTGTGGCTTTTAGTGATTTATAATCCAGCTGCTCATTAATTATTCCATTAAAATCTCCATCATGCATAAATTAACATAGTCCATTTCAATTATTTTTTTATGGAGTTTATTATAAAATTCCTCTTGGTGGTCATTTGGAGCATATATTGCTATTAAAATATTTTAATATTATTGTCCATTATTTCTACCATTAAGATTCTTCCATCATCATCTGTATAAATTAATTCAGCCGAAATTGTTTCTTTAATATATAGAACCACGCCTCTTTTTTTACATTGTACTGACTTCTTGTTGGTAATACTTGGTGTTTCATTTTCTTAATTACCAAGCATGCATCAGCAATAATGTCTCGTGTTCCCCATCCTCACTTAAATCTAAAATTCAGTTTAAGCAGATATGCTACTGTATTTTCCCCCAGAATGTCCCCCCCTCAATTTCCTGTGTTGCATTTAGAATGCAGGAATCTACATGTTGAATCATTGGAATTCATACATTAAGAATTGTTGAAAAATATGATTGTACTTCTCTCTTTTATTACAATTCTGCTGTATGTATGAGAATTACTGAGGCACATGATGAAGACAAAATGGATCTATGACAATGAATCTGATACCATCAATTACAAAGAGAAATGTTATAAAACTGTATCACAGTCTTCTTCAAACCCCATGAACATGCAGGACTCTACATTGGACCTCTGAGCAATTCAGTAGTGCAATTCAGTAGTGGCTTTACTTGGGTTATGACTTCTCCAAAATCACCAAATTATCATCTTGTTTGATTGATGATAGCAATCTCAACTCAGTGCCACTGTACATAGGTTGACTTTCTACACACTTTAAAAAAAAACTGCATTAAGAAAAAAAAGGAGCCAAGGTGAACAAATATTATTCCCAGTTTGATTTACATTCAGAAGTTGTAGGTGCTTCATCATTGGAGATTTTTTAAGAAGAGAGTGAACAGCTACTTGTCTAAAATGGTATAAGGCCGTGATGGCGAACCTATCGCATGCGTGCCATAGGTGGCACACAGAGCCATTTGTGTGGGCATGTGAGCCCCAGGCAAACTTACCTGCACTGCGCATGCGTGCGCCTCCCAGCTGATTTTCAGCCAGTTTGAGGCCTTTTGCCAGAGCCTTAGTGAAGCCCCTGCAGTCTTCTGCAGGCCAAAAAATAGGCCTGTTTTGTCACTTCCATTATTTCCAGAAATACAGGAAGTGATGAAACAGGCCTATTTTTCAGCCTGCAAAGCCTGCAGAGGCTTCCCTCAAGCCTCTGGAAGGCCCAAAAATGTCACAGCAAGGCCTGTAACACTTACTCGTTGTCCGAGGTTCCTGCTGATGTTGTCCTGGGTTCCCAGGGAACAAGTCTCAGCCCTCGCCGAGACAATTTAGGGGTCCTAAGGACGAAAGAAGCCAAATAAGAGACACCACACAAGAGTTTCTAAAGATGAGAAAGCACAAGTGCCTGGGGTGATGTTGTGTCCCAACAGATCGCACAGTCTCTTTTATTAAGCAGATTTAGCAGGGAGGGGTAACTACAGAAAGGGGGAGCAGTGTGTGGAAAGTTACCAAACAACGTGAGTCTGAGCATGCGTATCAACAAAATAACACCTGGTTACAGGAAATCGTAATCCCAACAGAATAGAAACCTGAGCTCAGGAATAACAAAACTTAATTAGAGGAGGAAGGCAATTGGGTACTATAACTCAAGTCTGTTAGACACTAGGTATTTTGCACTTCTGAAAGGAATGCGATGGGAGTAATACACATCAATTGTGCCAGGCTCCTGTTATCTTGTAGCTCTTAACAAGGGTATGTCACATTCTTTAGCTGTGAGGCCTGGAAAAACATGAGGTACCATATAACACCATTTGGCTGTGAGGCCTAGGAGAACATGAACCAAGGATATATCCATACAAAAAGCCCTCAAACTGGCCAAAAATCAGCTGGGAGGTGCAGTGCAGGTAAGGGGGTGGTGAGGGGGATTGTGTGTGTATGTGCAGGGGGCATGGGGGCGTGCATTGCCTTCTGGGTGCTGGCACATGAGTGCAAGTGAATGCACAATTTTTGGCACAGGAGCCCAAAAAGGTTGGCCACCACTGGTATAGGGTTTCCTGCTTGAGCAGAGGGTTGGATTAGAAATCCCTCCCAGCTGTATTCTGAACTGAATTGAATGAATCATTGCAGTTAAGTTAGTAACACGGTTGTTAATTGAATCTGGCTTCCCCATTGACTTTGCTTCTCAGAAGATTGCAAAAGCTGGTCTTGGAATACTGCAGCCATCATAAATACAGTTGTCAAGTATCCAAATTTTGATTATGTGGCCATGGGGATGCTGCAACAGTCACAAGTGTGAAAAATGGTAATAAGTCACTTTGTGCTGCTGTAACTTTGAATGGCCACTAAATGAACTGTTGTAAGTCAAGGATTACGTGTATTGTGGAAAAATTGAATGGAAAAAGGGATATGGACTTTGGACTGATAGATGATGATTAATTTTTATTATATTCTCATTAATAGACAAATATCAACTACCAGATGTAATCCAGTGGCAATATTTACAGTTAACAATGTTGCTTGGATCCGCAGCATTTTCAGCTTCTGGACATCTGAAACAACTTGTTTAGTTCTTTAAAACTAAGGAAAAATTACAATTCATTTCTATAGATATTTGTAATCAAAAAAATCAATTTGATATGCAGATCCTAAGACATGTAATAAAGAATGGAAGGTCCCCATATTGCTAGACAATGGTAGAGTGTTTAACTTCTATAGCAGGCATGTCAATAGACCTCAAATTGCAGCATGCATATATAGAGTATCCCCAAATCATAATTGTGTGACAAAAGCTAATATTTTCAGACAATAATATTCTTTTGAATGACATACCTGGTAAGTGGAATTCAACAAACAGAAAATATAAATAGATTTTCCATGCCTATATTATGGCCAAAAGGCTAATAAAGCAGCACTGGAAAGATATAAATATATAAATAAATGTCTCCATTTACTCAATGGATTGAGGACCTGATTGATCTGCCATTTATGAGCAGACTGCTTATAGACATAGACTTTGTTTGGACAATTATAATGAAATATGGGACTTCATTTATACAAAATACAGTAGGTTAAAAATGATAGTTATATAAATGTATTGGAAACATATAATGAATAATAATTACATTAGACAACTATATATAGAATTGCAGTTATTTAAAATGACCTATTTTTTCTGTTTCCTTTGTTTCTCCTTCATATTGTTCCTTCCGTTTCATTCTTTTTACTCTGTTCGTTTTCTTTTAAAAGCACTTTCTAAGTGTGTGTTTTTCTTTGACAATATATGTATTTTCATTTTTATGCGTGGGGGTTTCTGTTTCCTTTTTGTCACTATTTTAAAAAGCAGTAAAAGAATTAATTTATAAAGTAAAACACAGAAGCCGCAGCAATTATTTTTAGATCTAGTTCTCAGAAGTAATTGCTTTACAGGGACTGAATATTATTAGCTATATTATAGGGCAGGGGTGTCAAACCCGCGTCGTCATGGTGGCATCACATGATGTATCGGAACTTTTTCCCCCTTTGCTGAACCAGGTGGGGGCGGAGCCAGCATGTGACACATCTGGCCCGCAGTTTGCCACCCCTGTTTTAGGGGACTCTGGAACATTTTAACAGCAATTGACCATTTCTTTGATTGCAGATTACAGGAAAGAAAGCATCTGCCCCTGAGTAAATGACCAATTTATATTGAAATTAAGTTTCTCTGTGTGATCAAGTACTCCTCTATGCTTGCCAAATTGTAATGGATTAATCATCTATTTTTCTCTCTCTCTCTTTCCATTTCCTTAGTCTTTGGCTTAAATTCTTAAAGAGCTTTTCAGTTTGAGATAAATATTGGTATTTGCTCCCTCCTTTCTACTTTTCTGTTGGTCCTGCCATTATTCTTGTCATATTCCTCTTTCCCTACGCTATCTACAAATCATGGGTGGGCTAAACACAATTTGGATCTATGAATAGATTGCTCTAAAATATGCAGTAGAACAGGAAGAATTTCTGGCTCCCACTAGCAGTAGCATATACTAACTTTGATGGTGGCATATCTGTTTGTTTTATCAGTGATGTCATCAAAGTAAACAAACCTCACATGATGCAGATGTCCCTGGGTCATGACCTTACCAGGATATGACGTGCATAGTCCCTTCCCACAGTGAGGTTGGGAGCAAACTCTATTTTGTGCCTTGTGAAAATGAAAAGGAGTTCCTAAAATGCAAATTTTAGGGGCTTTGCTGGAGAGGGTTGAAATAAAACTTTATTCAGATAATGCTTTAAAATGTTTATGTGTGTGCATGTGTTTGATTTATCAGTTAAATTTGCAAACATGTGGAAGGTGTAACTAGGAAAAAAAGATTATTAGTAGAGGTTCAAATTAGTTATATTTTGAGTGAGCTTGATTCCTGATGACAGTCTTAACATAGTCATCTAGTTTTCTAAGTTTAAAGAAATTTGTTTGGAATAGTTATGCAGATTCATATGGCTCAGAGGATCAAGAAATTTATTTTTCTAAACTATTAATGTACAACAGTATGTGTTGTTCACAGAGTGATTTACCACAACTGTTCCTCTTACAATTAAAGCTCATTATTATTCTGGAACACAAAGGAAGTTTTTTTTAAACATGTGATTTGGCAGAACTCAGTAATTACATAAGTTAGTTGATCAATAGCTAAACCAACATAAACCAGACAGTTGCTTCTTTCTGCATGTTTCTCGTATTTCAGATTAAAGAACTTTAAACAGTTTCTAGGATCCCTGGGCAAGGTAGTCAGATACATTAGCTTCTAACTAATTGGATATCAGCTACCAATGCAAATTGGTGAACGTCAAAAGAAAAGCAGGTTGAAGAATTCTAGACACAGGTTTCATCTTACTAATTTCTCTTTAAATGGCCCTTATGGAACCAGAAGTGACATGTCTTACTATCTCTATTTTTTTCAGATACTTAACTGAGAAACTTTCACGAATCTTAGCAGTTTTTCCTATGACTTGGTTTGAAAGGTATTAGCTTTTCAAGACCTGTGGTTTAAAAAAAATGGTTGAGGTTTCTTTGAAGCTGTAACTATACTACATATCTATAGATTTATACATTGGTAGGAATCAGGGCTTTACAGCTAATAAATGAAATGTAAGGGTAATTGTTTTTTCTGAAACTGTGCTTTTAAAGTGTTTTCCCAATTGTACCTACTAAACTAGAATTCTAGTTCTGCATGGCAACCAAAATCCATCTTTGAGTCTTCATTCTAATTGCAGCATTTCTTCCACTTAAAAGATCATTCAAGACTTTTTGAAATGCAGTTATTTATAAAATACATTTAAACAAATAATTTGATAACTGATGAAGTGATTTTTAACATCTTCCAACATTGAAATATTGAAATAACAAGCAAAGCTAGCAACTTTGAAATATTGAAATAACAAGCAAAGCTAGCAACTTTGTTCCTGTTGGACCCCATATCACAGCCTTTTTACTGTAGTATGAAATTAATTGAAAATAAAAGATAAAGCTAGTTATTATAAATATGACAATGAGACCCAATCCTGAGAGACTTCTCCCAATATTTTCATACAGATATATTTTTTAAATGTAGGAAAGACAGAGCTCCAAAATAAGTAGAGACCGATCATCAAGAAACCATGTATTTATTCTTCAACAATATTTTAGGATTGTTCCCTCCTTTATGGACAGATCTACGTTGTCCATCTACATTGGTACTGACTGACTGTCAACTGCAGCTCTGCAGGATGTTTGACACAAATCTTCTGTATGAACCTCTCAGATAAAATCTGTAACTCCAATCACAGTAGCTTGATTGAAAACTCCTGTAAACTGTTCTCAAAAGGTGACTTTGAACAGAATCATATGGCACTAATATTAGTATTGGAATCAAAGAGATCCAGCAAAAGTAATAGTTCTTCTTTATATCAGCACTCCTGTATACCAGCCTCACTATTCATCTGTTTGAGTCAGCAATCTTATGCTCCTTTGGAAGGTGGATATATAACTCAAAGCAGTCTCCATATGAAGCACTATCAAAATCTGCGTCCAGTTGCAGATTTTAAAATAATGTGTTCTGATGAGATTTATTATTTCAATTTATATAGCCACCCTTCTCAAATATATGACTTTGAGGGGCTTACAATTAAAATAAAAACACTATAAAAACCATATAAAATTGTAGGTTGGAGAGGACTTTGCCAGCAGAAATACTCAATCCAAGGATTCCTCTAAATATTATGGTTAGTTTTTTATTTATTTTTTTATTTTTAATTACATTTATATGCCGCCCTTCTCCGAAGACTCAGGGCGGCTTACAATTTCTGGGATACAACCCACTGTGCTCAGCAAGTTACTACCAGCATTTCCTGATACAACCCCTATTAATCTATTCTAAATAATTCTTTGAAGGAACCTTTCCTTTAATTCAGCTGCTGTCTGAAACATTAAAGGAAAGACACTTTGATATTATTTGCCCAGAGCTATAATAGCATGATTTAACATCATCTAGTAAAAAAAACATAAAAAGTAAAAGGGTAATTGCGTAGCTGTTAGCTCCTGCATATGAAATAAGTTTAGGAGAAACTCCCTTTTTAAACCAGTAAAATTAAATATGCAGGCTGAACAAAACAGTTTTTTTAAAAGACAAAACAGGAAAAGAGATAGAGAAGAAGAAAAATATCACAAATAAAGAATTCCAAAAATTAAATAAATTCAGTCTTGAAATATATGCAAAGTTAAATGCAGAGGCAATAATTTGATTTGAATTTGACCCTCTCTTTAAGTACTGCTAATTAGATTTACAGGAATTTGCTTGTAAACTGCACATAATCCCTTTTTGTGAGTCTATATGAGAGGGAGGGAGGAGAGAGAGAGAGAGAGAGAGAGAGAGAGAATCTGATGCCACAATCATCCTTAGAGGCTTCCATCCTTTTAGACTGGGGTGGGATTCTACCAGTTCGCACCTATTCGCTAGAACTGGTTGTTAACATTCTAAGCAGTTTGGAGAACCAGTTGTTAGAAGAAATTATTGGCCTAATCCTGTAAGGAAGGCAGGAAGGAAACATTCTGGTGTTGCTTACAGAAACTGCCTCTCCGTTAACCCTTATTACATTCTTGGCAGGACTAGACTTCCTGTCTCAGGAACTTCTCTGGAGTTTTTTCCCCTCCTTTGCTGGTACTTTGCTTGTGTGGAGTGACCATTTAAAGTTACAATGGAACTGAAAAAAGTGATTTATGACCATTTTTCACACTTACGACTGTTACAGCATACCCACAATCATGAGAGGCCAGGCGAGGAGATGCGTGCCTCGATGTGAGTGATATTGAGTTGGCCACTCCCAGCCAATAACATGACCACCAAGCCATGCCCACCAACTAAGCCACACCCACAGAACCAGTTGTTAAAAAAATTTCAATCCATCCCTGTTTTAGACCAGTGCTTCAGGGAAGCGCTGTGGTCTTTATGGCCTTCTGGACAGCTAAATTGATGTGATCCTAATGGATTGCTGGTGAATGATGTTCCACAAGGTCAGGATCACCACAGAAAAGGCATGCTTGCTACAACCCATTAGATCACAATATTTCAGGGAGGGAACTGGGAGAATGCCCACTCAATCTGACCTGTAGAATGGGCAGATACCCTCATGGAGAAGCAGTCCTACAAATAGCAGGGCCCTTTGACATGTAGGGCTTTAAAGGCGATAACTTTCCAGGATTATATCTGAAAAGTAAATGGGAGCCAGTGCAACTTATCCAACAGTGTTGTGACATGGACAAACCTAAAGAAACCCGCTACATTCTGGACCAATTACAATTTAATGGGCCTTGGTGGCTCAGGCTGTTAATTGCCTGCACTTAAGTTCCAGCTGCCTACAACTGCTGTAGGCTTGAATCCCACCAGGCTCAAGGTTGACTTAGCCTTCCATCCTCTCGGGGTAGGTAAATTGAGGACCTTGTAAAAATGCCGCTTAGTAATAAGCAGGCATATATAATGGAATGAAGGCTATTGCTGAGCACACTGGGTTGTATCCCAAAAATTGTAAGCCGCCCTGAGTCTCCGGAGAAGGGCGGCATATAAATGTAATAAAAAAAAAATTTCTAGGTAGCTTTCAAGGATAAACCCATGTAGAGCGTATTGAAATAGTCTAGCCAAGCAAAGAAGTACATGTATGACAGATTGTGTTCTTCCAATTAGATAAGTGAAAAGAGGCTCTTATAAAATAATATTAAATCTCTCTTCTGGCAGTGATGATTTCAAAATATAAAACCTAGCTAAATTAAGGGCTAATGTATAAATTGGTTGAAATGTTAGCAGAATTCCAAACAAATCTTATCTAAACAATAGAAGTTATTTTTTTTCTACAGATCTATATTAAAAACTTTCTAACTTCAGAAAAAGCTTTCTGGAAGTCAGTAGAAGAAAATGGGAAAATTGGTTGAAATGTTTTAGGTCTTCCATTAATACTTGTCCTCCATAAAGTAAAGGTTCCCCTCACACATATGTGCTAGTCGTTTCCGGCTCTAGGGGGCAGTGTTCTTCTCCGTTACAAAGCCAAAGAGCCAGCACTGTCCGAAGACTTCTCCGTGGTCATGTGGCTGGCATGACTAAATGGCAAAGGTGCGTGGAACGCTGTTACCTTCCCACCAAAGTGGTCCCTATTTTTCTACTTGCATTTTTATATGCTTTCGAACTGCTAGGTTGGCAGAAGCTGGGACAAGTAACGGGAGCTCATCAATCACATGGCACTAGGGATTCAAACTGCTGAATTGCTGACCTTTCTGATCAACAAGCTCAGCACCTTAGTCACTGGGCCACTGCATCCCTTGTCCTCCATAGTGACGTGGAATTGTCTTTTAAGGTCAAGGGGCCCAGGGAGCTCTCATTTTGAACCAAATTCCAAGCAGTAAAGCCCCATATGAGCCTCTACTGAAATTAAGCTGGGTTTCAACCTCAGATAGAAATTAGGGACATGCTGGGGAAATTGCATTAAGAGGGAACACCTTTAAGAAGGGTAAAATGTCAGAAATTGTTGATCTGGGTACCATGTACCAAAAGAAATTTTCCTTTATACAATTTTATTGCAGCCCAAAAGCAGTTATCAGCATTAGGGTTTCCATAATACAAGAAAAAAAAAATCTCTGGGTAGACACAGACCTTAATGGTTTGCTCCATACAGTCAAAGCTTGAAAACAGACACCTACATATTTGAATACTTTGGATCAGGGCAGGGCAGATATAATTTTTCCAGGAATGATTGCCCATAGCATTTTTTTTTTGGAGATTATGAACAATTTGAGTTTTTCTATTGTTAATGATTACTTTTATCCCTACAGTAGAGAGCACTGAAGACACCATCATAAACCCACCTGACATGTAGACAGGATAGCTACATCATTCACATTTTTTAAAAAAGGAATAAAGCAGGTCTGCTGAGCAGCATAAGGGAAGAAATTCTGGTTTTGGCAAACCTTGCATCAAGGAATTAATACAGGAATTGGAAAGGATAGGATGCATCTTCATTTCATCACTTTTGGACATGCATCAGAGACAGAAGGATGTTTGTGAGTGCGTCAGCACATCTAAGGTGAATCATTATTGGGTTGCTTCATGATGGGAATTAGGAAATACTGGTTAATGGAGGAAGCATCCAATTTCCCCCAAATCTGGGGATCAAATCAAAAGATGCCTTTAAGTCAATAAAGGCAATATAAAACTCATTCTGAGAGCAGATTTACTTCTCCGCTAAACATTAGAGTATCAAATATTGATCAAGGGTTATCTTTTCAGACTGTGTTGTTGCTCTGCCAAAATACTATCTGCAACATTCAGTCTACTAATTTGCTGTAAAGATGCCTGGTATATATACACTCAATAGGATTATATTATGTTAGGGCTTCTTCCCCACTTTTTAAGGTAATAGGATAGAGATGGAGTCTGTTGAAATCAGAATTAAGCAATCTAGACATGTAAAAAATATTGCATTTTTAGTGCCCACCAATCAATTATTAACAACTTAAGTTTCTCCAATAGTTTTGCCATTCTCTAATTGTAAAAGTGAATTTGGAGATCTTAGAGCAGGGGTGTCAAACTTGATTTCATTAAGGGTTGCATCAGGGTTGTGTTTGACCTCAGGAGGACCGTGTGTGTGTGTGGCCAGGTTGACGTCACTCGTTTTAGGGGTGCCTGTGGCGGTCCGAGTGCTCTGACAGTGAAAACAGGTTTCCGAGCTCCTTTTTCGGCTGGGACGGCCTCCTGCAACCGTCTATCAGAGAAAATGGAGCTCTATTTTTGCTGGCAGGCATTGTGGGCTGGTCCTTCCAGGGTGACCCCATGGCCAGATCTAAGCACCCCATGGGCCAGATGTGGCCCGCAGGCCTTGAGTTTAACACCCCTGTCTTAGAGGAATATACTAAAGTCTGATATGTAGTCAGTTTAGAGTAAGGCTCCATATAAAGGGATAGTACTTGGTTACTAAATGGAGCACAGAAATAATCAACTAACCTCAGCAAAAAGAGTAAAATGTGCATCAGCAGGATGTTTGGAAAACAGAAATTGCAAACTGTCAGAAAGCAGAATATTTATTTTCTTTTACTACACCAGCAAGCTTTCGCTAACTATCATTCTGGATTTTCAGCTTTTAATAAGGTCTAACATGATTTTTTTCTCTTTAGTAGAAGTGGTTGAGATCACTAATCCTTTAAAATGGAGGTACTTGGGATTAAAATTGGGCAAAGTTTGCAACTGATCTGTAAGCTGTTTGGCCTTTCCCCTAAAATATAATTTTTAGTAATGTCCTTATCCTTTCAAAATAATATTTTGAAAAGCCCCTAATAGAATAAAACAAATTGGGGCTAAGTTTGAACTGTTTATTTGATTTGTATTTATGGACCTTAAGTATTCATTTCTTAATTCTCCCCTGCTAACATATACGATTTTGACTCAAATTGAAAGGAATTGCTTAAATGGCACTTAGATTTAGCCCTCTCTCAGCAGTTGTGTTCTCTTATCTTTGAAATATATTTGAATAGCCTTTCAGTATATCAAGCAATGTCAAAATAAGTCTAGTGTAAATTTGCTTTTGTGCACTCAACAAAGCCACCACATTATCACATATAGCAATAATATTGAGTTAACCAATGTTGAGGGAGCTCACTCCACAAAAGCTTTTCTGCTGATTTTTTTTAAAAATGAACTCTACCCTCCAGACTGTGCAAAGTTTGGCTACACTAAATATGTCAGAGAAAGCATTGCTGCAGATATCATATTTCTGCAGATTTATTAGGAAATCCTTTTTAAAGAAGTAAAGCTCTTTTCAACGAAAATGGAAATAACTTAAAGATGAATAATCAGAGAAGGGCTTTGAGCAGATTTTTTACAATATGGATTGCAATAGGATTACATTCTCAGCATAGCTTACATAGGTGTAGATAAACTATTCCTCTCCATATTGTTAGACTCTATAATCCCATTATCCCTCATCATGGGGAAGACTTGCCTGACAACAATTGGAGTTCAATAAACTTGGAAGGCTATTGCTCACTCCTAGATGATTTAAGATTTTTGAACAAAACCTACCTAGTGAAGTTAAGAGGGCAGAGACAGAGGAAAATAAGCAAAGAACTGAATTGTTTCCCTGTTTCCATTGGGATATATTTTGTCACATTTCATATATTGCTGTCTGAAGCTAAACTAAATGTGATAAGCCAGACACGTTTTACTAATATTTATCCCAAACACATATACAAACTGTTACTACATGACTAGAGCAATGACCAATTTTTACCTTGTGGTCTCTTACTCTAAGTAATCTCACACACACACACACGCAAAGTCAGACATTTTATCTATCTATTTATTTATTTGATTAGTAAATTGCTTACAAGATAATAGGTATAAGTATAAACATAGTTATAAATACATGGATACATATAAGAAAATAAAAGAAACAATAGGACAGGGACGATAGGAACTTTGGTGCGCTTACGCCCCCTACAGACCTCTTAGGAAAGGGGTGAGGTCAATAGTAGACAGTCTAAGGTTAAAGTCTTTGGGGTTTGGGGAAGAAACCACAGAGTCAGGTAGAGTATTCCAGACATTGACCACTCTGTTGCTGAAGTCGTATTTCCTGCAATCAAGTCTGGTGCGGTTAACCATGAATTTGTATCTATTGTGTGCTCTTGTATTGTTATGGTTGAAGCTGAAGTATTCACTGACAGGTAGGACATTGCAATGTATGATTTTATATACTATACTTAGATCGGACCGAAGACGGCATAGTTCTAGGTTTTCTAGAACCTCAAGTCTGGTGGCATAAGGTATTCTGCAATGAATAGAGGAGTGTAGAACTCTTCTTGTGAAATATTTCTGGACTTTCTCTACTGTGTTAATATCAGAAATGTAATGTGGGTTCCAGACTGATGAGCTGTATTCAAGTATTGGTCTAGCAAATGTTTTGTATGCTCTAGTTCAGTGGTTCTTAACCTGGGCGACATCACCCCCCAAGGGACGATTTTGTTTTTCAGGGAGGCGATGGAATGAAAAGGGGCGATGTGGGGGTGAAGGAATGGAAGGGGGGCGATATGGGAGCGATGGAGCGAGATATATTGGGGAGAGAGAGAGATCTATATTGGTAGATAGGTAGGTAGACAAAAAGACAGACAGGTAGGTAGATAGGTAGGAAGGCAGGCAGGCAAACAGACAGACCTTTTGGATGGATGGATGGATGGATGGATGGATGGATGGATGGATGGACAGACAGAAAGAATGCGAGAGTGGCAGGACTTTGGGAAAGCGGTGGCGGCGGCTTTTCCCAACATGCTTCCGCATTTGAGGCACCAGTTCAGGTGCGGTACAACAGTCAATGGGGTGAGCCTGCAGGGTTAGGGTTAGGGTTAGGGTTAGGGTTCACCCATTGACTAGCACTGCTCCAGAGCCGGCACCTCCAATGCAGAAGCAGTGGCACATTACGTGCTGCCGCGGCCGTGTTCGACGCACTGCCCCCCTGCCGTGTCTTAGCGCCCCTCTGCTGGTGCCTTGGGGATGCTAAGAGGTGGCAGGAGGGCATTCAAGGCACCGGCCCTGCAGGCTCACCCATTGACTGTAGCACTGCTCCGGACCCAGCGCCAAAATGGGTGAAACTGCAGGACCGGCCTGCGCCTCGAACGCCCCCCTGCCACCTCTTAGCGCCCCTCTGCTGGTCTCCTTGGCCTTGGGGATGCTAAGAGGTGCCAGCTCCAGAGCATTACTACAGTCAGTGGGTGAACCTGCAGGGCCGGCACCTGAACACCCCCCTGCCAGCTCTTAGCACCCCTCTGCTGGCCCCCTTGGGGACACTAAGTGGTGTCAGGGGGGCAGTTATGTTGGGGAGGCTGATGACAACTTCCTCAATGGCTCAAGGGGGCAATTCTTTCAAAAAGGTTAAGAACCACTGCTCTAGTTAATAGTGTGATATTACCAGAGAAAATGCTACATAGGATTAGGTTAACAACTCTCAATGCCTTTTTGGCTATGTAGTTACAATGGGCTCTAGCACTTAGATCATTTGAGATGAGTATTCCAAGGTCCTTGACAGAGTTTGGATCATCAACAAGGTCTTGACTATTCAGCGTGTATTTTATTTTCTGATTTTTTATATAAGACAGAGCATTTATATGAGAGAAGTTTATTTGTTGAGATTTGAAGTTGCCATTTGTTTGACCATTCTGATATATAGTCAAGGTCTTTTTGAAGGGTAGCAGAATTATCTGTGGTGTTGAATAGCTTTACATCATCAGTGAAGAGAACACAATTGCTCTTAATATGATCACAGAGGTCATTTATGTAGAGTATGAAGAGAGTTGGTCCTAGAACACTGTCTTGAGGGACACCACTGTTGACAGGTACAGAATTTGATAGGACGCTTTCCAATTTTGACCATTTGTTGTCTGTTTGACAGGAATGCTTCTATCCAGTTATGCAGGTATCCAGAGATACCATAAGATTTTAGTTTTAATAGTAGTTTGTCATGTACCACTGAATCAAAGGCTTTACAGAAGTCTATGTAGATTACATCTATTGTTTTGCCCTGATCGAGTTGTGTAGTCCATATGTTTTTGCAGTGTAAGAGTTGCAGATTACAGGATAGTTTTTTTCTGAAACCAAATTGTTTATTAGAGAATAGGTTGTTTGTCTCTAAGTGGAGGATAATGGATTGGTTAATAATTGATTCCATGACTTTACAGGTGACGCAGCATAAGGAGATTGGTCTGTAATTTTCAACTAGGCTGCGGTCTCCCTTTTTGCAAATGGGGATGACTGTAGCTAGTGACCATAGGTTTGGCAAGGAGCTGGTCCTGAAAGATTTTTCAAAGATTATGCTTAGAGGTTCGGCTATGGCAGTGGATAGCTTTTTTAAGAAGTAGGCACATATTCCATCTGGTCCAATAGATAGAGATGGTTTTAGATTGCGTAGTGCTTTTTCAACACTGTCTTCTGTAAAATCTATATGTATTAGATCATTGTAGTTGTCTGTGGTTCAACTAGGAAATACTGGGCATGATCCATTGCTGTTTACAAATACTGAGCCAAAGAATGTGTTAAAGAGGTTTGCTTTAATGGTGTCATCGTTACAGTCTTTACCATTAGGTCCTTTCAGGGGTGGGATGGACCTTGAGATCATCTTGACATCAAAGCAGGAAAGAAAATTGCATTAATCTTAGGTCTCTGGAACATATTATGAAGTTATGTTTCATAACATCAACTTTATTTTGAGGTAAATCTCCCTGGACCATAATATTGAGAAAAAGAGAGAGAGAAATGGATCAGACAGATATAGCTCTATTTCAGAGCCTACAAAACAATAGATTGGAGGGAAATAACTTTGTGAGTTGGAGGTTCACTGAGATGCAGCATAATGAGAAATTCAATATAATACAGTTATACTATGTTTCTGACAGTTTCTACATCAAATGAAGGCTCTAACTACTGAATTACTAGTAACTGATTTGAGCCAAGTCATAAAATGGATTTTGGACTTTGTTAATTGTGCTGAAAGGGAAAAGCATATATATGCTGAAAATGTGTAGTAAATAGGATCTTAAATCTCTTTAAAAACCTTAAACCTTTCAAAATGCCTACATTTTCTATATAATGACTTGATCTGCATTACATAATAAATCTATCAAATTCAATGTCCTAAAATCCACATTCTTTGGATCATAATGCTGCAGCTGTTCCCAAATAAAAGTAAAGAATACAATATGAAATACAATGGAAAAAACCAAAAATTTAGGAATATATGCTTTATAATACTTCTGGTTTGATAACATATTAAAATGCTTAATATGCATTTTTATTTTGGTATGCTTTGTTATTTTTTACCATTTTTTATTTTGGTATGCTTTCTTTTCAAAATAAAGATGTACTATTTTAAATACAATAGTTATTGACAATTCTAGTTCAGGGATATGCAATTCAGAGAAAATGTAATGTTTGTATTTCCCAAGAATCATAAAAAAACACCTTGAATTAATATTTCAAATGTACACATTATAAAGATAGATGTGTTTTTTGATATATTGCTAAGAATGCCTTAGATTATTTCGGGAAAAATATATTAATTGCCAAAGAGTATACATGAATGTGTCTGCACAATCTATTCAGGTAGCCCTTGACCTACGGCCATAATGAAGACATAAGATATAGGAAGAAAAATCCAGTCTGATTTCAAGCTGGAAGAAAGGCGCTGGAAATAAAATGGAGGCTGACTGGCTGCAAGAAAGGGTTTATTTGTTTTCCAGAAACTTCAGTGACAACAGCAATGTTTCCGGAGTGGCTGACCCCTTGGCTGGGTGAATGGATGGATTTTTATAGGGTTCTGATTGAGATGCTCCAAGGGGTTGTGCAATATAGTGAGCCTTTTGTCTTTTGCTATTCTAATGGTGGTAGGTTAATCCTATTATGTCCTAGAGGTCATGCCCTGTCCTTAGAATTGTGCTATTCTGCAAGCAGGTTACTATGCTTGCAAGCCTCTGGTGGGTAAGGTCCATTTTTAAAGAAAGCTCCACAAATGAAACATCCTTAAAAACAGAACCCCCTATAGTCTTGTGAAAATAATACTTTCAACTTTGAAACCAGGTTGTAAATACCTTGGGAGGGTGTTCTGTTGTAACTTCAAATGGTCCCTAAGCGACCGATCGTAAGTAAAGGACTACCTATACAGTACAGTGCTCCAGTGTACCTCATTAAAGTAGACATGTCTTTTTTTAGTATTCTGTATCTTCTTTAATTAATCAGCTTCTGTATTTGTGGTCTCATGTGCTTCACAACACCTCTTCCCAATCAAATCCAAGGTACTGCACACCTTGTTATCTCTATTTATTCCTTTTATTTAATCTTTTTCCATTTGCAGCCTCTGCTCTCAGTAAATAGATGTTTCAGGAAAATTGCAAATCGGGAGAACTTCAAAAGGGAATTATAAATTTCAACAATTACCAGGGAGTCCCATTCAGAGAGATTCGTGGGTTAGTGCTGTGCTGTTGTCCTTCGAAGAAAGGAAAGAAAAGCTAATGGGCAATGTATTATTGCTCTGCACAGTCTGATTAGCAGGCCTGTTTGTTCAGATGATGTAATGCCTTCAACATGGGATGTCATTGTTTAATTAAGATGCAATTTGATATCTTCCCATGGAAAAGCTTTCTTGAATTTCTTTCTTACTATACAGTTAGACTTAAGGAATTAAAAAAGTACCTGACATTGAGCTATGTTTGGTCATCCTGAAGCCACAGAAACTCTCAAATTGAAGGATTTTGATTCATTTTTCTTTAAATAGAACTAATAGTTTATATTAAGTGCTAGATTGGCACTGCTTTTGGTCATCTTTAGATAAATCTGTTCCTTGTTCAGCTATATTAGGAGTGACTCCCATGCTGCCTATACCAAGAAATAAGCAGAAAAAATTGAGCCAAGTAAAAAACACTTTCCACATTAGGTAGAAGGCTCACATCCACAACATGACTTTAAAGATGTTTTCCATTTAAATTATTTCAGGCAAGTTAAAATAAGTTATTCAGCTGTAGTGGAATAAGTCACAGCTAATGACTTGCCATATCAAAAATGTATATATTTAAACTGGAAAAAGATGCTTCAAAATTGTGAAATAATTGGCTACACATAGGACAAGATATAAAGCTTTCTTGCAGCTCTCACTTCTAATAAACATTTAAAATAAACTTTTTTCAAGTACTTCCAGCCAGCAGGGCAGAGAATTGAGGGTGCCAGTCATTTAATCAAATAAGTTGGTCGAGAAAATGTGGACAGTAAAATATATTGTGCCTTTGATTCATGGTCCAATCCTGGCAACAGTCTGGACTAATTTCTGCAGCATGCTTGGTAAGATTTCAGAAGTGGTTTGCCATTGCCTCCTTCCGAGGTCTGAGAGAGAGTGACTGGCCCAAGGTCATCCAGCTGGATTTGTGCTAGTTTCCTAGTTTCTAGTCTGGTGCTTCAACATCATCCTGGGAGTCATGTAAGAAATAAGATTTAATAATTGCATTTAGTTGCTGTAAAAAGAGAAATGTTTTCTTTAAATCAGTCTTGACTTCTATTGATTTATGGCAACAAGTGGCTTGCATTTCCTTTTTCTTTTTAGTGTTTTTTTTCCCTTCCCACCATAGTCTATAGGCTTGAAACCATATATTTGCTTGCATTAGGAATATCAATGCCTTCTCCATGCAATTCCTTCAACTTTCTAATGAATATCTTTATATTAATCCTTTCTAATAGCACATATTCCCACTTGGAATACCCCAAAGTCTTTAATCTGGTGCTTGATATAGCTTGATTTGGCAATAGAAATTTCAGCAAATATCAAACAGGTTACATACTTCAGTAAGTCTTGGGTTTGCTGATAGATTAATTGAACCAAATTACTGCAGATTAACAACATTACATCTGCTTCCTCATTGCATCTCTTTTATTTTCCTCCCTTGTTCAATATCTTCTCTCTCTGTTGCCGGTTTTCATTTCTTATCTCATCCCTGTCCTTTGCTGTTCTTTTCACAGTGCTATTTCTTGCTTGAAGCTATTGTCTGCTAGAGCTGGCTGTTCTCTGAATATCTGCAACCTGATAAGGATGCAGATGTCAGCTGTATTCTATTAAAGGTTTCTTCTCTCCTTTGAGATAACACTGAATAAAAGAGTCACCAAGCCATGCTGGTCTATGATATGGAAAATAACTGCAATCCATTGGATGGTTTTCTCTTTTGTGTGTTTTGCCTTCAAGTCATTGTTGACTCTTGGTGACTGCCTGAAAGAATCCCTGTAGTTTTCTTCAAAAATGGTTTGCTCTTGCCTGGTTCCTAAGGCTGAGAGAAAGACTAGCCCAAAGTCACCCAACTGGCTTTGAGTCTAAGGGAAGACTCAAACTCACAGGTTTCTTGGTTTATATCTTGATGCCTTTAACCATTACATCAAACCAGCTCTCTGGTCCATAGTTAACTTCTCCAAATTATTTTCCACATCCTGGTTACTAGGCTATCAGGTCTAACTGCAATTTCTATTAATTAGGGCTGCTAGTGCTGGTCAGAGAGCATAATAAAGTTTGATTCATTAGGACTACCAGACATGGTTGCAAAAATGAAGAAGATTGCTAGATGGTAGCAGAGGGATGTAGAAAAATTGTTGCTCCCATTTTTATGCCATCCCCAAAATTGGGAATTTTGCATTTTACATATGATAAATCTTATTAACATGCATCTTAAAGAGATCACTATCAGTACACATTTTGTCATGACCCTATTACCATTATAGGAACTGGACAAATAATCAAGTTTGTTCATATTTTTAAAAATTTCTGTTTTCAAGTCTATCAAGTTTTCTCTATTCTTTCATTTATAATATTTATGTCTGTCTTTCCTAAATTCAAATAAAGTTGCAGTAATATTTAAAACAATGCATAGAAATAGAAGACAGGACATTATATACACAAGAATTCACTTATAACAAGGGTGCCAAATGTCATGATGACATCACATGACATATCGGGACTTTTTCCCTCTTTGCTAAACCGGGCGTGGATGTGGCCAGCACGTGACACATCTGGCCGTGGGCCGGGAGTTTGGCAGTCCCTGATCTAGAATAATTGACTTCATATAAATAAATTTTATAAATAATTTTTATTTATATTATAATTTCTCCAAAGTCCTCCTGTTCTTTTATAATGGCCACCATTCTATGGCTGATGCTGCATTCTTTTTGCCAAAGCTGCTGGTATTTTAAGACTAACTTTGTTTTGACAGTCTGTTAGCATATTTGAAGTCCTGGAATATTTTTCCTTTCTAGACTTTGGCAAATCAGCTAACTTTTCTGTATTTGAGTTACATCAGAAATATTTACATAGGGAACTTCATATTAAAGCTGGTATGCTGCATTATTGTTCTTCATTCTATTGGCAATTTGTACCTGCTGAGTACCTAATGAAAATATGTGCTATAGCAAAGTTATTTGCCATGTGTACTTATTGGGTCTGGACCCTGAGATGGCAGATCTTTGATTGCAGCACTAGTCTTAGGTCTGCTTTCCAAGCTGGTGATGTGAACAAGTTATATAAAATTAGACAGAAAACAAAAATGATGATAGAGATCAGGAAAATATCACATGGTCTTCTATCTTATGCTTGCAATTAATATTATTTTGGTCAAAACTTTTCAATCTGTAGCACGTATCACAACATGAAAATAAAATGATTATAAAAAGAACATTATCTGGTTTTATACAACTTTAGGACAAAGGTCTTATTTTTATTCAGATGACTTTAGAAACAAATCTGACATAAACACCAAGGAAATAAGCCCAGTTCAGTATTTTTTTCAACTGTAAAAGCAGATTCTCTTTTAAACCTGCTAATATTTTCAAATCCAAATAAAGTAATTTATGAGTTATATTTCCATAAAATGATGTATTGATGGCATCTAAGTTCTGATAAATTGTGATAATTGTATAAAGGAATCTCAAAGAATTATTGGAAACATAACCAATATGAAGGCACATTTTACCATCTTTTGTGGTTACATAAGAAAGCTAAGAAATGTTGGAATCTGTTAACTATGTTGGTTCAGCAAATTTTGAAGATGGGTGTAACATTGAAACCTGAAGCAATTCTTTTAGGGATGGCAGATAAACAGATGGAGAAAAGTGAGACTTTGTTTTTGTATATGACATTGGTGGTAAGGTTATTTTATGACCAAAAATGGAAAGAATAATACATACCCACAATGGAAAAATGGATTTTGAAATTAATGGAGCTAAGTTGAGATGGTGAAATTGACTGTTTCACTTAGAGATAATAATTGGAGTAAATTTCTTGCAACTTGGAAATCATTGTTATATTTCTTACAAGACAAAAAGAAAAATTAACTTTTGATTTTGGGATTTAAAGATTACACCGGATTTGACAATGGATATATTGTAGCTTTTTCCATATAAGGATAATTTGCATTTGATAATTTACTATGTGTTAGATAAGATTAAGAGAATAATATTTTATGAATAATTGTTTTTTAGTAAATTGATTATTAGTATTTTAAGAAGTTTTATGGATTGGTGCTATTTGTTTATATTTAGAGAGAGGTGCTCAAATTGTTTTCTCTGTACAGTTGTAAAAGGAAACCAGGCCACCAAGGCACCATGACCAGACACCATAAAAGCTGACACCAACCAGAGCATAGAAAAACTCAAAGAAATAGTGCAAGAGACAACTGGTCCATAGAATCCCCAAGAGTGGGCATGACTTATTGGGTAGCACCATCATCAAAAGAAAGTTGGAGGTAATTTTTATTATAAATTTGTTGATGTATTTTTCTCACTTTTAATTTTCTTTGTTATTCCATTTTCCTTTTTAATTACATTGTATTTCAATGTTTGACACTGAAATTTAATAAATAAATTATTTTTTTAAAATAAATATTTTACTTCCCTGTTTTATTTAGATTGCTTGCTGGCATTCTGTAAGCATTCAGCAGATTGTAAAAGTAACATGAATCATAAGTGCAGGGCACTCTTTAAGGCTGTAGAACAGTTGGTAATTCATGGAGGGATAGGCTTAAATGTATCTTACACAGGGGAAATATGGAAGAACTAATTCATTTATTTTAATTTTAAATGAGAAGTTATTGAGAAATATATTCAGTCTAAATATATTCAGTCTCAAGCATTGAAATATAAACTAATGTTTGCTCTTACCCACCTTTAAAAATCTTTTGTTCCTCCCTTGCCCCACCATTTTTGCACTGTGGCCTTTGTATATAAAGCAAACTTTAATGCAGCTATCAGCTTAACAAAAGATGTATATCCTGTTACAGACTAATCAGAAATGCTTTTGCTATTTAAAATGTTTAATGAAAGAAGGTAGGGTATCATCTGCTTATTTAAAGGATTAAAATCATACTGCTATTATCCGTTTCCAATTTTGTTGTTTATGTGATGCTGCTGTCTAGGCACAAATGTCTCCAAGGACTTTTGCTTGCAAAGATGATCAGCCCTACTGAAAACTGAGGAATGCCCAATTTGACTCAAGACAGCAAGTCAAATAATAATTACAGCCCAGATGAAGCTGGCAATTGAATTCAAAGATAAGAAAGCTGCACTGATAAACTCCGATATGATCTGAGTCAACATATATTATGCTGCGGCTAATGTTTTATCCTTATATGCTGTACCCTTAAGTCAATGCTCAATTGCATTAGGTTTTTTTCTATAACAGATCAATCTGCTCTGTACAGATATTCCAATTATGGGTGTTCAAATATCTTGCCAGCTTCAGTCAACAGAGCAGAAATAAAGATAGAGATCATTGTTTCTTTGCCATCTCCTGTCACCCAACATCTGTTTTAAAAACAAAATTTTCACTCAGCTGCAAACCCTGATTAGAGGACATAATGGGAGCTGGGCAAAGTTTAGTGTGTCCTGGATTGTAAATCCATTGCACTATTCCTGTGTGTTCCTGAAATTTCCTAAATGAAAGTAGTCAAAGATTTGATTCCAACCTCAGCTGGACAAAGGCCTATAGCAGGGATGTCAAACTCATGTCACAGCAGAATCATGTGATGTATCAGGATTCCCCCCCCTTTGCTAAACAGGGCATGGGCGTGGCCAGCGCGTGAAGCATCTGTGGCTGTCAAACTCCTGTGGGCCTACAGTGAAACTTCATTTTAATAGAGTAATTGGGAAGTTGGGTCTGTTGTTCATGAAAGCCTGTTGAATTGCACAGTACATTATCATGCAAGCAATATTATGATGTCTTCTATATACGAGATATTTACAGCGATCCTCCTCTCCTCACATCCTACAACATATTGTGTTCTTTTATCTACTCTTGTTGATTCTATTTTGAATATATCTTGCAAGTCTCTGGACCATGTGATTTCCCAAAACTTCATAATAAATGTGATATTTAATTCCTTAAGTCCTGGATACATGTTCTATCTGTAGTAGTGATGGAAGGGAGAAGCCACTAAAAAACACAGGTAGTCCGTATGTGCCAGAGAGTGGCAAATCATTATCATGTGATTGCAAAACTCTGCAACCATTGTAAATATAAGCTGGTGGTCAAATGCCCAAATTGTGATCACATGACTATGGGGTTGGTATGGTGGTCATAATTTTGACAATGTGTCATAAGTCACTTTTTCCAAGGCCATCATAACTTGAAACACTGTTAAATTAACAGCCATGTTGAAGACTGCCTATAATTATCGCTTTAAGGCAATGTAAACTAAGGTTATGAATATATTCTCTAATTAACAAATAGTTTCAAGAAGAGCTGTACATTTTCTTCCAACCTGAGAGCCACACTTGGCTTTTATACATCAAGTCAGGAAATATATTAGAAAAAATACTGAGTGCGATGAGGACATAAACATAATTATTTTATATGACTTAAGTAAAATAAAATACAGTATATATTACTCTCCAGTTAGCTCTTTAATCCTTTCTCCCTTACATTGCCTTAAAAACATGATTTCACCTTCATAACAACTTTTAGAGATTTCTGGAGCTGCACCTGCTTTTGAGGATTATATGTAAATACGGCGTCAGGCTGACCTTAAATATTATCCACTAACTGGCCCTGTATCTTAATAATCTGGGCTGCAAATCTCCAAATGTCCCCCAGATGGAACCAAGGAGATACACAAGAATTGTTTTCTGCCATCTAGTGGTCTTCCTGAATTTTGGAACTCAGATATAGTAGCCCTACTATTTTTATTAGTTTATCAAATTATAAAAAGAAAGAAAAAAGAAAATAATCAGAAAGCAAGGAAATGAAAAGATAAAGGAAAAATGTAGGGTAAATATTAAAGAAAAGAAGCATTGACTTCCAACTCTTTTTAGCATAGTAGAATAAGTTAATAACACACAGTCTCAACTTTTTACTTTTGCATAATAATATAACCAGCCATTTCTATTAACAACAAAACCTAAAATGGCTAAATCAACTTTGGTGGACAAAATGGACAAACCAACTTTGTCCTTGCTTGGAAACCGCTTCTGGACTTTGTGTTTGAGGTGAAAAAATTGATTTTGGGTTTTGCTGATTAGATTGATTTGTTGTCACAACAGCCCTACTATTCCCATAATTTCTACATACCTTCACATTAGCTGGGTCACATATGCTCATTTTAAGAATGCAGAATCTCCCATTATTTTTGCCTGGAATTATGTAATCTCCTATTGGAAGTTAAAACCCACCCCTGTCCTAGAAAAATGAAATATTTAGGATATACTAAAAAGGAAGAATATTTCCCCTAAAAGAGAAGTAGAAACTCAGAGAGGCAGAAACTCAGCCCCTCCACCTTTGTTAATGGGACATTAAGGCCTGGGCCAGTGTATTCTACATAACAAAGATCTACCTCTTTCAGGAAGAGCCATTTAATTGTCCTTCATTGCACCACCCACCAAGTTTCAACCAAACCAAACACAGACAACTTACAAAGCTAGCTTTGACCTCTGACATCAACCAATCAGGATACTCTTCCTGTGCCCTAGGATGTGCAAAGCCAGAGAGGATATAAAACCCAGGGACTCTCAGCATCTCCTCCCTTTTCTTTGCCCAAGAACTCCAAGGCATGTGATCCTGTCCACCATTAAATCATCTTTCCAAACAGCCTCTATGTTTCCAGTGTCTTTTTCCCCACTTGGAACTGAACCCAGAAGGATATTTCTTCCAACACTCCTATGAACCTTTTTCTCAGGAAACTAATGGCACAGCTTCATGATATCCCCAGGCTGCAATGAGTGTGGGTTGGCTGTTGCAGCAAATTAATTCCTGGGAAGTATGTTGGGGCTTGATACTGAGCTCTGTTGTAAAATAGTTTATCTTTCAATCCCTTTCTTTCCAGTTCTTTTTAAGAAGGCGGGGGTTGAGATCAAAACATGTTTTTTAAAAATAGCTCAACTGACTGGGTTTCAGTCTTCCAATGGCTGTGCATGACTATGCATTCCTGTCTAGGTTTACCTGATCTGGCTGCAAACAAATAAACAAACAAACAAAAAACAAAAACAAATGGCCAGTGGATGACAGCAAAGAAATGCAGAGAATTGAAACAAAGTCTAACTAGGTTTACTTCAAATTGGAGATGAGTATGCTAATTATCTAATTAAATATATTGAGGGAACAGGCTTCCTTGAAACATGGCCAGAGCCAGTCTCTTGTTTATTTTGATTCTTCTCCAACTTCTCCCTTTATCTTCCCATTTTTTCTCTATTTTCTACAATGCACTGTCTTCCCATTAGGTGTGAATTAGCATGTGTCAGTGTGTATCTATATACAGGTAGTCCTTGACTTAGGACTACAATTGAGCTCAAAATCTTCATTGGCATGTTTAAGCTCAACGTCATGTCACTGCACCAATTAGTGACAAAAATGTTGGCGCTTTCATCCTTCTGCAAATCCCACAATGTTAGTGCAATGTCACATTGTTGCCATTTGCAATCTCCTGCCACCTTCCTCTTTGCCTTTCCTTGTAGAAATCCAGCAAAGAAGGTCGCAAATGGCATCACAAATAAGTGTGGGACACTGTGATCTTGTAAAAGCAAATCAGTTGCCAAACACCTGGGTCATGATCATGTGACTGCAGGGATACAACATCCATTTTAAAACTCTAAACTTTTCTTTAAAAATAATTCTAAAATCAACACATCTTTTTTTTAACTTCCTCTTAAGATACATACTTAAAGTTCACTTTCAATAATATTTTACAAGCTTTAGGAATTACTCAAGCATTATATATGAAGAAAAAAAGCCCCATTTTCAAACCCACTTTATAGGCAGAAAATTACACTAGAGCTTTCTTTCACTTAATACGTCAAACGGATGAAAATTCAACTAACTACAATTAGATCATTAAATTTAAGTCACTCCCTCCAGTTTATCCTCAAAGAATAAAGCCAGATGGACTTCTGACTTTGAAAACTCTGCTCCCATTTTGTGCTCCTCTGTTACTCAAGATGGCTGCTTCATTCTGACTGCTGGTATTCCTTGACTTATGACCAGTCACTTAGTAACCAAAGTCACAACGGACCCCAAAAAAGGTACTTAGGACATAGATTCCAATTTCCAACAGTTGCCTCTCCCCTCACATAATCACATATAGGTAATCCTTGACTTATAAGAGTTTGTTTGGTAACCATTTGAAGTTACAGTGGCACTGAAAAAGTGACTTATGACCAAGTTTTTCACACAACCGTTGCAGCATCCCCATGGTCATGTAATCAAAATTCAGATGGTTGGCAACTGACTCATATTTATGATAGTTGCAGTGTCCTGTGGTCATCTGATCACCTTTTGTGACCTTCTGACAAAGTCAATGGGAAATCTAGATTCACTTAACAATCATGTTATTAACCTAACAACTGCAGTGATTCATTTAACAACTGTGACAGGAGGTTGTATAATGGGGCACAATTCACTTAACAACCGTCTCACTTAGCATCAGGAATTTGGGGCTCAATTATGATTATCAGTCAAGAACTACCTGTATTGGGTTGGCAACCAGCCCACATTTATGTCTGTTTGCAGTGTCCATGTCATATCACCACAATTTGCAACATGTTTTCACCAGAAACCAGCATGAGCCTCGGTGGCACAGTGGTTAGAGTGCAGTACTGCAAGCTACTCCTGCTGCAATTTGGCAGACCGAATCCCATCAGGCTCAAGGTTGACTCAGCCTTCCATCCTTCCAAGGTGGGTAAAATGTGGACCCAGACTGTTGGGGGCAATATGCTGACTCTGTAAACCACTTAGAGAGGGCTGTAAAGCACTATAAAGTGGTATATAAGTCTAGGTGCTATTGCTATTAACTTTCCATTTCTGGCCAAAAAAAAAATTGCAGAAACTGCGTTTAACAACCATAGTAATTCAGTTAAATTGTATTACTATTATTATTGTATGAACTAGCTGCATCTTCCAAAAGGAAATATACCTATTAAAACGATAAGCAAAAAGCGTTCTCCCATAAATATGAGTTCCTAAGGTGTGGGAATCCAAAATACTTATTGGCTGCATGGGGTGTGTGGATGTAGGAACTAATAGTATTTTGACTTTTAAAGGTAGGCTTTGTAATGTTCGAAATCCCACCCTGTGACATCAACTGACCTTCTAAGAATGCACTATTATTCCAATGGAGAATTATGGCATTGAAAAACAGTTAAGAAAAAGCATCCTTTATACAGGGTCTTGCTATAGTGAAGGATGCAAGAGCTAATTGAGAAGACTCAAATAACAGTAGAGAAATGAGATCTAGAGATGGCAGGTAGGATCTGTTGTCTTGTGCTGTCCTTGTATTAGGGGCTTGGTAAGTATTGTAACAATTAAGAATTAACAATTAAGATGTTTTATGTTTATTCCTGAATATTTGTTTGTGGCTTGAGCCTCTGCAGGAAAGTTTGATAGCAACTGCTTCCAAATATTATTCAGACTGTACTTTGGGGGCAGTTTTCAATCAGGAGTCAAATAAAATAATTAGTAAAAATGGATTAGGAGGCCTGATAAAATTATAGACCTGATATGATTATTAGATTTATATCCCACCTTTAATCTATCAAATTTAAGCATACATAATGCTCCTGCCTCCTATTTTGTAGTCCATTGCCTTAATCACCAGCTCAAACTATTAATAGAAACATATTTTAATTCCTGTCATTAGCAATACTGATGGGGCTGTTTTGTCACTTCCGGTATTTCCAGAAATACCGGAAGTGATAAAATGGGCCTGTTTTTCAGCCTCCAAAGGCTGCAAAGGCTTCGCTCAAGCCTCTGGGAGGCCTAAAAAGGCCTCAAACGGGCTGAAAATCAGCTGGGAGGTGCGTGCATGCACAGTGTAGGTAAGTTTGGCTAGGGCCCATGTGCCTGCACAAACAGCTCTACGTGCCACCTGTGGCAAGTGTGCCATAGATTCGCCACACGGGTCTGATCGGTACACATCAAATGAAGACAATGACATATATAACTGCTTCCCAAAGCATGTAGTCAATTTATTCATTCTTTATTATAATGATGGAAATGTTTACAGTCCATCTATACTTTACTTTTTATTATAGGAAAGCTACATAAAATACATTTCCCTCTGCCCCACATGAATCCACATCCCCTGCAGAAATTACTGTGGGGTTTCAGTCATAATACTGTGGCTGCCATCTTGACTTTTTTGACCCCTCCACTGATCATGGAAGAATCTTTGTGTAAAAGAGGTATCTTGAATATAGGTATCTCAATTTGTAAAACATTAGCAAAACACAACTGAACATTTATATAACAATTTACTTTAAGGTCGTAAGGATATTTGTTAACAATACTATAGATAACTAGCATTGTAAGGAACAAATAATATTCAGGGTTTGACTACAAATCTTTTCTTTTTTCTTTTCACTCCTTTTTAAGCTCTCATAACCTTTCTTACATCCACGATGGAAAGCAATCCCAGGTTTTATTTAAGCACAGCTAAAACTTTAAACATAAGAGGAGATCAATGAAATCAATAGTATTTAAACCTCACAGAATACATTAGGTCTATTTTATAGACTATTTAGACTATGTCTGAATTCAACTACTGTCCTTTCCACAAAGTTTGGTATTAATGAGAGAATGGCTGGTTTTTTTAAAAGAAATTAATAAAGTGACTTATTTCATGTTCCACCCAATTCTATATCATATGCTGCTGACCTGTCATTTTTATTGACTGTTGCTTGATCCCACAATACCCATGGTTGTTGTAGGCAAGGATCAGTGGCTTGAGTGTTGACAGATGTTGACACTTTTGACATGATCTGACTTTCTTGTCCAATTACCTCCTTTGAAAAATTACCAGACTAATACCAGACTACACTCCAGATTTGGGTCTACCTATGTCATGCTTAAGCATGAGAAGCCTCACTTAGGAGACAGTGATAGAGACACAGATTAAATATAAAAGAACACTTACACTAAAGCCAATCCATGATTCCTACACCCTCCCACACCCCATAAAAGAGTTAAGCACCTTATAGAGCAATCGAATGCATCCCTCAAGTCCCGGAAGGGAGGGGAGAGGTTTTTTAGCTCAAAGCTGAAGGTCAGATGCTCCATGAAGCCTCCTCCCCCACTCCTTTTATGATGGAATTCAGGGATGAAGTCCATTCATGGGAGTGATGGGATTGGAGTGACTTCTCATCTTCTTGAACCTGGGCACAAGTCGAAGGACGACCTCGAGGGTGGGAAATAGGGAGACCCAGACGGGGCTAGCTCGGCCAAAGGTACTGGGGATATTAACCATTCCTTGGCCTGCCTCCTTGCCCGGCTCTTCCTTGATTCCCAGGTTTGATGCTGCAAGGCGTGTCCGGGGCTCTGCTCATGTGATGGAGCAGGAGGGAGAGGCGGGCGGGGGACCAGGGAGGACGTAGTTTTGTTGGCTCTTTTTTTTTTAAAGGAGTTTGCAGAAACCTCCTGGGTTGGTTCAGTCGCAGCCTGACCGCTTTCCCGAGCAGCTGAAGTTAAGGAGCCGTAGAGCGCAGCTGCATGGACAGCTCTATTATTGCTAGCGCCTATTTTCTCTTCCTTGCTTGAAAAGCGTCGCGCCCGAGGGGTTGGAGAAACGGACGCCGGAGAGAGGGAGAAAGACATGGGAGCCGGCAGCTCTACGGAACCGCGCAGCCCGCAGGATGAGACCACCGCAGCGGGAGATTCCCAGCCCGGGAGTCCTGGAGGACGGACGCCAACGGAAGCCGTGGCCGAAGCCGAGGAGCCGGAGGACTCCTCCAAGGTACGAGAATCTCTGTCCCGCGGCGCGTGTCTGGAAGAGGCTGCCAGTTTGGCGAGGGCGTAGCAGCTCTTTCTGCAGGACGTTCCGCTTCGCATCTTCGCGCGCAAACTTTCCGGGGGAGCCCCGAGCACCTGCCGGGGAGCGCGCGCGGGCACCTGCCTCCCCCATTGCCATCCTGCCGTCTCGTGGGGGGGGGGCAGGGGAGGGGAGGGGGCGAAGTTTGGCGGGGTGGGGCGTGGCGGCGGCTACTGCGGCGGCGGCGGCTACTCGGCTCTCCTGAGGCAGGGCACTGCGTAGCCGGCGCCTCCGCAGTAATAAACTCTTTCCTACCTTTTGTCTGTCA
Source organism: Naja naja (assembly GCA_009733165.1). Classification (NCBI taxonomy): domain Eukaryota; kingdom Metazoa; phylum Chordata; class Lepidosauria; order Squamata; family Elapidae; genus Naja; species Naja naja. The sequence continues at coordinate 91,768,647 of CM019148.1, read as the reverse complement.
GAAGAAGCCCTTCCCCTCTCAGCCGCCGTTAAAGCTCAGGAGTAGGAGCCGGGGCGCTTTAGTCGGGCCCCTCGCGAGGTGCGGCCTTCCGGCCCCTCCCAGTCTCACCTCATGCCTCGTTCCCTAAGCGTGATGAAGGGCGTCCCGGTCCTGCACTGTCTGGGTTCTTTCGCACCTTCCTCTCCCGCTCTCCCCCACTTGCACCCCCGGGAGAAGGAGTGAGGGCATCTCTTTCCCCCCCCCACCGCTTCCGTCGCTTTCCTTTTGTGGGTATGGTACAGACAGGGTGGCGTGTGGAAAGACCCCACCCTATGGCCGGACGGTGGCGGCGGGGAGGGGGGGAGGTTGCTGCGTGCCAAGATCCTCCTGACTGCAGTCCTGCAGTCAGCCTTGTGGTGCCTTCGCCTCGGGCTTCTGCAGTTGCAGCCTCTTTGGAAGATGCTTGGTGGGAGTGGTGCCAAAACCGAGAGGGGCGAAACAAAGCAAACTTGTGCCTTTTGCGCACCGCGTTGATTTATCCTCTCACGCTGTATGTGCTAAGTGTCTTTTTCCCCCCTTCTCGCCCCAGTATCGCCTTGTAGCACGTGCGCGGAATAGCGCGCTTGGGCTATCCAGGGCTGTGCTGCGTACCTTTTGTTTGCATTATTAGCAAATAAAATGCCTGCAGCTTCTCTTATTATATGAACATTCCCAGAAGATCCGAGCTTTGCCGGAAGCAATATAATAACTGGAAGGGACGAACGCTTTCCTCAGGGAGCTTTTGCGGCACAGTCTAATGGTTTGGACAGTTTAGAATTGGGAATAAATATATATATATATATATATATATATATATATATATATATATATATATATATATATATATATATAAATATGTATAAAAATATATAAAACAAAACAACAAAAAACCTTACTGCGTTTTTCTTAAAGTATTTCTTGCATTGTACTTTCCCAAGCATATAGATTTTTTAAAAAGAGCAATGATACGTTTGTGTCCAACGTTTTAGGTTCTTTGAAATAATTTAAAAAAAACACTTGTGTTGAACTATAGATGAAAATTTCCAAACTTGCTCTTTCCCTAATCTAATGTGTGGGTGTTTCAAAAGCTTAAGAACTGCTAGTGACTTTGTTTTTCTGACCTTGTGCTTGGGTTTTAACTCCCAACAATTTTTCCATAGTTAAGTCCTTCCATGCATACATGACAGAAGTTTAAAAAGTGTTTCTCTGTGGGAATATGTATTTTTTTCCTTAATGAAATGGAACAAAGTATTTCATAAGTTGAAATTAAGTTTTCTAATGTCAATTTACAAAGCAAGCCAGCAGGGAAAGAAAAAGAACAGAAAGTAAATGCTTTCTCTGACTGGTGGTGAAAGAGATGATTTAGTTGCAAAAATGTGACAACTGAAATGATTAAATGTATCAGAAGTATATGCCCCAAATGATAGAATAACATTGGCTTGAAGCTTGGGAAAGGAAAAAAGAAACTGCTGAGATCAAACCAGCCCCTTCACATATTGTGTGAAAAGTATTAAACTGTTTACTGTGTTTCAATTTCCCTTGAATTTTAATTCCAGGAAGTATCTGAAGTTTGTATCAATGTGGATTCATGATGTCAAGGTTAAAAAATGCATTTAGCTCATCCTCTATGAGAAAAAGAATTGGTCATTTTAAGTTGAAAATTAAATTATTTTAGGCAACAAGTCATCTATACAAACATACACACATGTATGTGCATGTGTTTATGTGTGTATTCAAATGTTGTAGTAAATTGGATGAAAGTCTAAATCTTATACCTCAGCAATATCAGAAAAATGGCTAACTTTCAAGTTTGAAGAGTTAAGGAGCCATTCCATCATGGTCTCCCATTATCCTTGGAAAACATTCCCTCAAAGCAAACATGTTCATGCCAAATCTATTAGGTACCTATTCTTCCAATAGAGCATGTATATCAGAGACTTTCTCTATATCAAACCTGAAAATTGTCTTTGGGTTTTCAAAGGGGAAATTCTTGGTCATCTGCTTAATTTTATACCCTACCACCCACTTCTCTTACTTCAAATCCTGAAAAATGAGAGTAGAAGTCCATCGTCAGCCAATTTGTTTTGGAAATACAACATACAGATAGTCCTTGACTTACAACCACAATTGAGCCCAAAATTTCTGTTGTTAAGTGAGACATTTGTTAAGTGAGTTTTGCCCCATTTTACAACCTTTCTTGCCACAGTTGTTAAACAAATCTGGTTTTCCCATTGACTTTCTTTGTGACAAAAGGCAATCACATGACCCCAGGACACTGCAACCATCATAAATGAGTCAGTTGCCAAGCATCCAATTTTTGATCATGTGAATATGAGGATGCTGCATCATATCTATATCATAAGTGTGAAAAACAGTCTTTTTTTCAGTGCCGTTGTAACTTTGAATGGTCACTAAATGAACTGTTGTAAGTTGAGGACTACCTGTAGTTACTTTTGATAGAAACAACCGTTGAGAATTGGAAGTGGTCAACCTTTGCCTGAATGAGAACATTGCGGCCAAGTATACCTGTCATTTCACTTATGTGGAAGAAAGTAAAGGCATACTTTCAGGGACACTATTTATTTTATCTCCAGTTTGTATGATCCCCAATGAAAAACAGATTGCCTTCTGTGCCTCAGTTTGCATCCTGCTTACTTGGTCCAGTTAACTCTGTGAGAGTCACTTATATAGCCTACCCTGCCTAGAAGTTAAGAAAGAGGAATTAATATCTAATAATGATTAATTATATAAACTTTCTGGCAAGCAGAGTGCCATATCATCAGCAAGTTTATCCATAATACAATCCTTAAAAAACTTGCTAAAAGGTGTGGTAGGTATTTTTTGAACTTTCTTGAAATAGGATTTTAACAATAGTCTTGAAAGAAATGGTTCTGATCATCATACCAAACATCATGTTTCTTAGTACTTTCTGCTTGGATGTAGTATGGAAGTGTATAATAAGGATACATAAGAAACTGATATTGGAAATACTCAGTACACCTATTTACAGTAGCTCAGCTCTAGATGCACAGATCACATAACTATCTGATGTGCTAATTATTACAGAACATTCTATTGTAGAATAATTTATCACTTTGATTCTGCATATAGAATCACTAAAATATGTGAGTATATCTCATATTTTATAAATCATATTCCACCATCATTGGAATAATGTTTGTTAGTAGGCAATTTGTATCAAGTGATCTTAAATATGCAAGATGTGGAATGGCCATACCGCTTTCCACAGATAATTTTTAACTTTCTTCTATGTCTTCTCTGTTTTAATTCAGTTATGTTCAGTTCTGCAAGTGTTTAGATTTCTGTTTGTGTATTTCTGTTGCAACAGAACTGGCTATATCCATTTTTCCTCCAGACTTTTCAACAAAATTCCATATTGTGTTTGAAAAAGTTATTTGTATAGTCTTTATTTAATAATTAATCATTTTCCTGATATGTTGTATTTGTTTACAGAACAAGACAATTACAATATAAAATTACCTTTCAATTATATTTCTTCCTTTCTCTTGAAAAGAAATGGTAATACCATATTAAGAATAGTTGATTCTATTGAAGTTCTTAAGTTAAATTCATTCCTCAGAAACAACACCTTACAAAGCAGATAAACCAGAGGTGTCAAACCCATTTGCATCACAGGTCGTATTGTAAAGTATGGGGATTGGTTTTGCCTTTGTGGGGCAGGGTGGGTGTGGCATCTGCAGGCCAGATATCTGGCTCATGGGCCACATGTTTGACACACCTGAGAAAGACTACAGTTTATTGTACCAGTTATCCTAACTAGGCAGGAATTTCAGGGAAATTTGTTTGCCCATATCTCTTCCTGAATTGCTGCTCCAGAAAATTAGGAATGGCAAGGATGCTTTCAAAATCAGTCCATGATAATACAATCCTGCACAATTTAATTTTAACATTCCATCTGGAATCAAGATTTCCCATAATTCATTGTGATTTAACCTGTTTAGCACAGCAAGAAATTTAGCTTTTGAGGAATGGGGCACATACTGATTGCTACTTAATGTTCAGTGTTTAATTCAGTTAAGGTCAGAATCAAAAGTTATGCAATTTTACATAAAACAAGTACTGAATTAAAAAGAATTTATTCCTGGGTAAGCATATGCAGAATTGCAGTCTCATATATTAATCCCCATATCTGACCATAATATAAAAGTATATTGCTTTCCACATTAGAATCATAATAGCAAATTAATAATTAATGCTGGTGTAACTACTCAGCCTTTCAATATTATATTTTTGCTCAATTAGTTGCAATGGAACAAAGTAATGTAGCACTTACCTTTAGTCTGCATATATCATCTTTAAACAAATAGTTCCTATTAAGGGCAGAGCATTTGACTTGAACAGATTCCAAGGAATTTAGGATTTGAAAGAGTGTGCGACATACCTTAAAAATAAAGATAGGTCCAACCAGCACTGCTCTAAATCAGAATCAGAAGAGATCAGGTCTGTTTCTAAACTTCTACTCTGGAAGATCATGTGCTACTAATGATGATTGTGACAAGACAGAAGTGGATACTTCCATTAAATCAGCAGGAAGAAGAGGAGAATTAGATTCAGTGATCCATAGGTTTTCCTCAGATCAGGGTAATCTTTGCAGTCCCCTCAATCTAGAATGGGGAGATCTTTGAAAACAGATCATCAATTTTACATTTCAGCCCATCTCCCCCCTCCATTTTTCATCACTGAAATAAGATATCTTCTCAAAGCTTCTAAATAAGCTTCTATTTAACTCAGATTTTCCCCTTTCAGATTTACACTTTTGTTACCTATAAATATCTGTATCACTTCTTATTAACCAACCAACTCATCCTTCCTTTATGGCATACATAATCCCTCTTAGCCCTTCAAGGCAGTCCAGACAAGAAGTACAACTATGAATACTGGCTCTATGTTTAAGATTACATTAACACTTCTTTTGCTTTCCAGAAGCCATATACCGTTGCATCTCCATAGTGATTCAACTTTTCTGTAAATGTTGGAATAGCCTAATAAAAGATAAAGTTTGAGGAATTTAAATTCCATGTAGATAATGAAGGGAGCTTTACTTTTTTTGTTTTAGCTTGCTTTTCATCCAAGGAATGAGTCTGAATGATCTCCCCCTATGGTGATCTGGTTGGAGCAAACTATTTGGAGAATCAGAAATTCAGCCCCTGGAAGTAGATACAGTTTTGGCGCATCCCTAGTTCCTCTGCAGTGTGCTTGATATGATTGGATTGGATTGGATTATATGTACAGTTTTACATTCCAGAGATTCGCCCTGGGTGTTAGGATATTTAAGCTTGTTTAAAGAATAAAACCACTCTTTGTACATTACAAATGAGAAATCTGCTTTGTTAAAGTAGAAATGTATCAGCTGAATGAATTATTAAGAGAAGTAACTCTAAAACAAAGAGAAGAAACGAGAATTTAGGCTGACAGACATCATACTATGCCATAAGCTGATGTCATGTAAATCAGAGTTCCCCAATGTTTCTGGTTTTGTGGGCCAGTGGGGAGGGGAGAGGAGATGGTTCCGTGTGCGCATACAGCTCCATTTGTGTGCGTGGCTGTTTCCATCACCCGGTACAGCCCACTAGTAGGCCGCAGCCCACGGGTGGGAAACCCCTGATGTAAATGATAAACAGGAGTGCTTTGACTTGTGTTCTGCTTTTTGAAGTAACCACCAGAAGATCAGAAGCTTGTTTTTCCATTTTAAATTAAGCCTAATTGGTTTATTAGATTTATCTCTTAGTTATCCCAATAGATATTTTTGAAAAATATTGACTATAGCTGAAATTATGCTGGAACGCTATTCCCATTGTGGCATCATAATACTCCTAGATCTGTATGGAACTCAGAAATGCATTAATGTTCTCCTTGGTTGTACTTACCTAGTTTAATAGGCATGGCTTCTATTACTTGCAGAACGAAGAAGACAAATTAGGAGTCAAGTTATACAAAAAGGTGTTAAATGGTATAAGGGTCTTGTCACCAGTTTAATGGAGCAAATTGGTAAATTCTAGACTGCATTTTTCACAAATATGACAAAGATGATGTACAGTAGTCTGTAATACATGAAAAGTTCATAACATAAAGGTTGGTGGATGTAGCCTGTATAATACTCCAGAATAGCAACCCTATCATGACAAATAGTAATTATAATGAAGATAATGTTTAAATCATAAATTAGCTGTGGGAAATGGTGTGTAGCAATAGTATTTTACTCACTGTTCTGGAAACAATTCTCTGCTTATTACTTTCCCCAGATTATGTAGTCTTTGATGTACAACCATTAGTTTAGTGACTGAAGTTACAACAGCCTTGAAAAAAGGAACTTATAATTGTTTTCCACACTTAGGACTACTGCAGCAGCCCTGTGGTCACATGATCAAAATTAGGATGCTTGGCAACTGGAATGTATTTATGATAGTTGCAATGTCTCCCAGGGTTATTGAATCACCTTTTGGGACCTTCTGACAAGCAAAGACAATGCTTGTTGCATTCACTTAACAACTGTGTTACTAACTTAACAACTGCAATTATTCACTTAACAACTATGGCAGGAAAGGTCATAAAATAGAGAAAATTCACTTAGCATATTTCTTGCTTAGCAATAGACTTGGTTGTGGCTGTAAGTTGAGGACTACCTGTGATTACACTTTCTTTTGGGTTTTATGGCAGGAAGCTATAAGGTTTGAGGAGCTGATCTTTGAGAAACAACCACAAATCCCACTTGGGTGCTGAGAAGTAATTATGTGTATCTTCCTTCAAATGGGGACAAGTTTTTTTAGCTTTGTTTGTTTCACTATTCGGTAGCTATTCATATATGCAGTCTAAACTAATTAGTATTAACATTATTGGGATGATCTGAATTTCTGTTTAATCTGGCAACCTCATAATATGTTTGTAAACTTTATTTAAAATAAAACAATGCTGGTTTATGCCATGTAAATATGGGATAAGACAGTGTGGTCTATGGATTGGGGGTGCCGGGGATGGGGAAGAAAGAAGATTAGATTCATGTATGGAAATAGAAATATTAAATAAATGTAGGCTTCAGAAAGAGCAAAGGAATAATAGAGAATATAAAACAGATTTTAAAAGCATATAATAGAGTAAGATTGTCTAAGGAGGATGACCTTTTAGTCCTTAATTACAGAAAGGTCTTTGATTGTTTATATCATGTCCAGAATGTGAAACATACTAATGCTATTACCACAAATAAGAAGCTATTATAATTTAATTTGAAGAAATAGAGTGGTTCAGGGTTGGAAAGAGAAAAAGATGCATATCATCCTCAAATCATTTTTAATTTGTACACCAAATGTATTCAGAATGAACGGGTTGGAAGTTATAAGAACTAGAATTAAAACTGGGTATCAGAACATTGTGATATACAATATATAGAGGTATCTTTTTGTTTGGTAAAAGTGTAGAAGAGTTAGAGAAGCCAGTAAGGAAAGTAAAAATAGAAAGTGAAAAAATGGTTTAAATTTTAATACGAAGATGACAAAAGATAGAGTCAACAGCATGTTTAGTGAACTCTTGCTTAACAATCAAGAAATGAAGTTGGTAGATTTGTTTTTAACCTCAAGAACAGATGCAGGTGAACAGTGTGCTATAGGATTAATCCTAGCTAGAGAATAAGACAATGATGGATTTTGGATCATAAGAATATTTCTATGACAAATACCAGAATAGTTGAAGTAGTAGGTTCTCCATTGGTAGAGGTAGGTGTAAAAATTGGACATTGAGAACAAGTAAAAGAAAGGATACCTTCAAAGTTAGGTTTCAGAGACAATACCACAGTCTGTAAGAAGAACCAGTCTGTCCTAGATGAAGAATTATGCTTGGTGAGGTTCAAGAGGATCGAAGAAGGGAAGAACAGATGATGGATGAGATCAGCGATCTCTAAAAAATGTCTGTGGAAGAAATGTGGACATTTGGGATCAAGACTATTATCCATGGAACAGTAAGGAGCCCAGTCCAACTCTAAAACATATTACTATCATATTATCTCCCACTGAAAAGCATTCAAGAGGTAATATTGTGGACATTCTTGGCCTTTCTATCAGTATCTCTTCCAAGAAATAACTTGCCTAAGACTCAGCAGACTCCTTTTCATAGATGCATAGGAATGCAGTCTTTAATAATACAAACAATGCGCCTTTTATCGAAAGCCAACAAGATCAGTGGATTTTAATTTAAACATGAATGTTTTAGTATCTTCTAATGCATTTCAGAAGGTAATAATTCTGTATAAATTGATATAAGTACAGTATTAGATTAATCCAAGACTCTTGATATCCTCTAAATTTGCAAAGAATTATCTGTTGTCAGCTATTTTTGGACATTTGTGGAACTGCAACTGATAAATAGTATTTCAGGGATGAGGAAGAATGCCGGGAATGTTTAAGTGCTTTCAAAAATAGGTCATGGTTTAAAAAAGCTCCACAAAACGACTAAAAGTTTTGTGAGAAAATAAATTTCCTAGCAAAATGGGCAAAATCCTTGTATTTTCCTAGTCAGGCCCTGGTAATTGAAATGTCATCCATTTGATCATTTTGCTTTTAAGTAAAAAAAAAAAGCTACTTAAGGGAGAATCCAAAGATTTGTTGGTACACTTCATGGAAGCTTTTCCTCTCTTTCTCTCTGGCAATAGAAATTATTCCTTGCAGCTGTTTCTTACAATAATTTGGGAGAGATCCATGGGAAATATGAGAAAGGGACCAATCCTTCCCTTTACACAGTGATTGCAGTTTCATCCCAGGTGATGCCTTCATTCACTCAGGGATAAAATTGAAAGTTATATGTACATTAATCTGCTTAAAATTATATCCTTGTGACCTAATTCAATTCATTTTTATCAAGAGCAAAGTCCTCCTGAATTCAATAGGTTTTGTTTCCTTGTCCATGGGCATAATTGTTCAGCTTTAGCTTAATGATCAGATTATATTTGATCAGAGAAAATGGGGTTTGCTCACTGAGGTATGACTGCTGTGGGCTGAAAAGATGCATTAGAACAGGAGTCTCCAACCTTGGGCACTTTACGACTGGTTGGAGACCCCTGCACAAGGAAAGAAGCATGCCTAAAATTATCTGAACAAAAACCAGTCAATATGTATAATCATTTGACTCTAAATTTTTAACTATTAACATTTCAGAGATTTTTGCAAAATCTGGCAATGTGATTGTTAGAATTACCTAAAATGTATTTATATATATATATATATATATATATATATATATATATATATATATATATATATGTAGGTCTTGGTGTATTTGGGTCTTGTCCTGTGTAAGATTGAGAGTATCTTGGCGATGTTTCGATGAGATCCCACTCGCCATCTTCAGGCTGGTGTCTTTGGCTTTGTGCTTCTGCCAGCAAAGCTGGCACAAAGCCGAAGACACCAGCCTGAAGATGGCGAGTGGGATCTCGTCGAACGTCGCAAGATACTCTCAATCTTACAGGGACAAGACCCAAATACACCAAGACCTACATACCTTTACCCGTGAAAATCTACGAATATATATGTATGTATGTATGTATGTATGTATGTATGTATGTATGTCTTGGTGTATTCGGGTCTTGTCCCGTGTAAGATTGAGAATACCTTGGCAACGTTTCGACGAAATCTCATCCGTCATCTTCAGGCTGGTGTCTTCAGCTTCGTTCTTCTGGGAGAAGTGTGTGATAGTGGCTGTTTTTCCCTTTTAAACTCCAGAGTTGGCTGTGTTGTTACTTCTTGATTGGTTGATGGAGTTGATGTATGCAGATTGGATGGCTTTTCCTGAGACCCTGTGTGGCTGAGGTGCTGGCTGTGTGTCTCTCAGCCTTTTGTGTTGTAACGACCTGGGTAATGGGCTGTGTGATGACCTTCTGAGTTCTATTGTTGTGACGTCCTGGGTGTGGTGCTGTAATCTCCTGGGTTGTTGTCTGTGTTGCAACCTCCTGATGTTTTGTGTTGTAATCTCCTGAGTTCTGTGATGTAGTGTCCTGGGTGGAAGGCTGTGATGTGACATTCCGGGCCTTGGTTTGGCTCCGAGATTGAGGTCTGGCTATGTGTTTATAGCTTAGTTTGTGGGTCGGAGGGGGTGTAGCAGCTGGTGTTGCAGCCATGGTCTGGTTTCTGGATGGTGGTTGCCTTTCATCTGTGGCATGGGCTTGGGTTTGAGTCTGGTGAAGGAGATTGGTGGTGGCATCATGTGTTATTTTGGGTCCGGTGTTGGTTTTCGTGGCTGGGACTCGTTTGTTGATTAGGGCTAGTTTCCAGATGTCTGGTAGGCGGGAAGTATCATCCCGTTTATTCATGTTATGGGGTGTTTCTCTATTTCGATGGCTTCCTAATTATTCTCTTGTTGAAGTGTTCAGTATTGGAGATAAGTTTGGATCCCTCAAAATCAATTTCATGTCCTGTGGCTTTAAGGTGCTGGAAAAGGAGGAAGTTTTTTTCTTTTCTGACTGCGTTGTGTTCTGTGATGTGCATTTATTCTCCTGTTGGTTTGTCCAATGTATGTGGCTGGGCAAATTTTGCACGGTATTTTATAAACTCCTTGGTTTTTAGCTGGATCTTGTCTTTGGGGTTTCTTAAGATGTTGGCTATTTTTGGTCAGTGCCAAAGGCTGTCCTGATATTGTGTTTGTGGAGAATTTTGCTGATTTTATCTGTGGTGCCTTTGATGTAAGGGAGGAGGGCGATGCCATTGTCCTGTTCTGTGTCTTGGTTTTGGGGAGTCTCCCTTAGGATTAGGTTGGTGATTGTGCTTCTTTGGAATCCATTGGACATTAATACGCTAGTGAGGGTGTGTAATTCTGTTCTCAAGTGATCTTTGTCAGCTAGGCGCTTGGTTCTGGAGATGAGGGTCTTGCTACGGAGTTGATCTGTGCAGGGTGGTGATGGATTGTGCATTTAAGTAGTGGTTAGTGTGTCTTTTTCTGGTAGATGGTGTGTCCTAGGGAGCCATTGGGTTTTTTGTAAATTAGGACATCCAGGAACGGAAGTTGGTTGTTGGTTTCTGTTTCCATGGTAAATTGTATTTTGGGGTGTAGGCTGTTGAGATGTGTGAGGAAGTTGTCCAGTTTTTCTTTCCCATGTGGCCAAATTACAAAAGTGTCATCTACATATCTAAGCCAGAGTTTGGGTTTGTATTCAGATTTGTCTAGAGCATTGGTTTCAAAATGTTCCATGTATAGGTTAGCGATGACGGGTGAGAGGGGTGATCCCATAGGTGCTCCTTCTGTTTATATCTTTGTCCATTGTGGATGAAGTATGTGTTGGAAAGGCAATGGTTGGTCAGATCTAGGATGTGCTTAGGGGGGTTGTATTTGTTTTGGATAGCTGTCAAGGCTTCTTTAATAGGTACTTGGGTGAAGAGGGATATGACATCGAAGCTCACAAGTAGGTCGCTGGGTTGTAGGTTTTGTTTCTTTATTGTTTCTATGAAGTGGAAAGAGTTTTGTACGTGTGAGGTGATGGATTCTGTGTAGGGCTGGAGTTGTTTGGCGAGAAATTTGGCAAGGTTCTGTAGAGGTGAGCCTATGGAGCTGACTATGGGTCTGAGTGGTCTCAGGAGATTACAACACAAAACATCAGGAGGTTGCAACACAGACAACAACCCAGGAGATTACAGCACCACACCCAGGACATCACAACAATAGAACTCAGAAGGTCATCACAGCATTACCCAGGTCGTTACAACACAAAAGGCTGAGAGACACACAGCCAGCACCTCAGCCACACAGGGTCTCAGGAAAAAGCCAACCAATCTGCATACATCAACTCCATCAACCAATCAAGAAGTAACAACACAGCCAACTCTGAGTTTAAAAGGAAAACAGCCACTATCACACACTTCTCCCAGAAGAACTAAGCTGAAGACACCAGCCTGAAGATGACGGATGAGATTTCGGAACGCTGCCAAGGTATTCTCAATCCTACACGGACAAGACCAATACAAGACCTACATATATATATATATATATACATATATATATATATATATATATATATATATATATATATACATATACACACACACACACACACACACACACACATACACATACTTTTTATTATTTGTGCCAATGCATGGTAATATATAGAATCTGAACAGTTTGCCAGCTCCTGTTACATTATTTCATTACGTAGTGGGCCTCTCTGTAGGGCTATATATTCCCTGCATAAACCAATGAAATGTATAGGAAGAACTTTTAAAAAAATGTAAGTTTGAAAATTTAATTGTCACCTAAGAATCTGGTGACTGAAAATGACAGGGAAAGATGACAAATGATAGAAAAACAATTAAGTTATAATAAATTTGCTGGTTGGTCAAGAAACAGGTGATAATGAGGAGATGGATTTTCAAAATAGCTATCAACTGCTTTAAATTAGACGTAAATCCACCAGTTACTCTATGTGTAGTTGTGGTGTAGTTGAGAAGCAAAAGTTGATTGTTTTTTGCTTTAACAATATGCTACAAACTTGTTTTCCCCCAAATTTACAATGCTAACTTATTTGTGTCCATAATTAGAGAGGAAAGATGCTTTTAACAGGAAAGTCTTACATTTTTACTAATATTTTTGAAACAATTGCTCATTCACCTTGTGTAAAGACTGCAGAATTTCAGAGTAGTATTTCCCATATACTTTCAGTCATTCTCTTACTCTGTTTAGTCCTCCCTCTTATGCTTTTGGAATTCAGTTTAAAAAAAAGTTAATTTTCATAATCCAGTATCATTGGTGCTTAATTAGAGTATTTTACTGCTAAAGAATGTATTATATTGTCTTCAGTGAGTGAATCACTTGATTGTGATTTGTTCTGATGCTTCATGTTATATTATGACCACAGTAGTACTTGTCTTTCTTTCCAGTTTTCCTTAATTGGAAATGGATGCATAAGGAAATATTATGTCTTCACCCAGCTTTGAATAATCACACTATGTACTAAAATTCTCAGGGGAAAAACTATTAATGTTGGCTTGAAACTCATCAGTGATTTCATGCCGTGCAAATGATCCTGTCTAATAATTATAATATTTTTCATATGGATTTCAGTTCTGGAAAAGATGAATCCTGGTTATGTTCTAGTTGTAAATGCCAAAAGAATACTTGGAAAAATACTGGCATTTATACAAAAAAATTTAAGCATCCAGTTTTAAGGTTAGATATTTGACCTTAAAAACTTAATGCTCAATTAGTCCAAACTTTAAATTTAGTTTAGTGAAACATTTAACAAATGCTTAATATATGAAAAGCTTTTTGACATTTAAAAAAGAAAAGAAAACTATTCTCTGTTGTTATAGTGTAAATCAAACTTACAATATAGGAAATATCTTTTTTCATATTAAATGAAGTATAATTGATCTTAAGGCAGAAATGATCAAATAGAAGAAGTAGCTGTCTTAAAGTCTCTTTTTCAGTTATTGAATAAATCACGCTTAACAGGCATGGGGCACTAAATATATTGGAATTGCATTTGAAAATTTTATCAGTTGTCATGTTCCTTATAGCCTTATTGTTTTACTTACAATACATAAGTGCATAGAATTCATGAGGATATGATTTAGAAGTGCTCTGGTACTCTGCTAGAATAAAACCACAGGTGGACAGAGTTGAAGGAAAATCAGTGTAGAAAGTTAGCACCTAGAAGAATGAAATATTTTAGGAAATATTAAAAAGGCAGAATATTATATTTCCCTAAAGGAGAAACATGCTCTTGGAATAATAGCCCCAGCAGGACTGGGCCAGCCTATCTACAAGACAAAAGACCTTCAGCTCCAGGGTGGTGGGACTAAGACATGACCCCTCAGATAGGATTATTTAGCAGCAGGACTCATTGCATTGCAAAATCACCTGGGGACATTTCATCACCCTCCAGACTTTAACCAAACTTGATTCAGACAAACATGACCCCACATGGCCCCATGGGAATCTGTACAGTTAACAGAATACATTTCTTGCACAGGACCAGGAAGCTCAAGGGCAAGGCCCAAGAGAGGGTATAAATAACCCTCACTCTCCAATCCATGGGATCAGCTGCCCAGGACCTCAAACCCATGTGGTTGTGTTCATCAATAAACCATCTTTCCAATCAGCTTCCATGTTTCCAGTGTCTTTCTCCCTGCTTGGAACTGAACCAGATGGATATTTCTTCCAAAATCAAGGAGAGTGCATGCAGAAGGCTGTCGTACCATATTAATACAAATAAAAAAAATAGAATAACCTTAAGAAAACATTTTTTTCCAGAAAAATCCTTTCCGCCCTTGTTTACTGAGACGGGAGGTAAGTGATAACCCCTTTTCCATCATTAGCCTGGCCTGGCAGGGAAAACTAGATTGCTTTCAGAGTAGACACCACTGATTCACTACAAATTTTAAATTATTGTTATATGTAACAAGGTTAGAGATCTAGATGAAAGTTCCAGAGGAGAAGAAGAATAAAAAAAATGGGAAAGGAACGAATAACTATTTTGGGGGTGTTTGGTCTTCCTGCAGTCTTAGAATCTCAGATGAGCACACACATCAGAACAAATTACAGGGTTGCCATCTCAGTCCATAAAAACAAAGCATAAACTATCTTTCTGCTAGCTCCACTGATTATAATCTTGCTGTCCAAATCCACTAGAGTCCAGCCTGGTGGCTACTTGCTATGCTTTCCTTTTATCTAGCTCATGGCCAGATTCAGAAAAAAATAATAAACACTCTTAGTATTTAAGCCATTTTAAATGTAAGAACAGGTTGTAGAGTCTTGGAATCCTTCTAAATTGTGAGTTGCATGTAAACTGAAATGCATACACAACATGAGGTCAGTGCAGAATTGTGTAGGCTTTCATATTCTGGGTCAATATATTTCAGAGAATTTCAGCTTAATGCATCCATTCTGAATTGTAGTAGTTTGTAATTACATTATCTACCACAATCGGGAGTAGAATTCCCGCCACCACCAATGTGGTCGTAAAGTGAGTCATCACATGATCGGACACAAATTTACCCCTATTTTTACTGTGTTCATGAATCAAATTATTTGGTTGTTAAGTGAATCGTGTGATTGTTAAGCTTTTCCAATTGGCATTTGCCAAAAAAATCTGCTGGAAAGGGTATAAATTACAATCATGTGACTGCAGGATGCTGCAATGGGTTGTAAAAGTGAGCCAGTTGCCAAGTATTCGAATTGCAATCACATGACCATGGGGTGGTGCAAGAGTCATCAGTGGAAGAAACAAATTGTCCATCACTTTATTTAAGGCTGGCATAACTTTGAACCGTCATTAAACAAACTGTCCCTGTGTACTCGCTCATGATTGCGTATTCTGTGCGGTGTTTCTTTTACGCAAAAGCTGCCAGCTAATAGAAACTGGTACATGGAGGTAAAGGTAGATAGGAAGAGGCAAAGATGCATGTGGGCAACATTATCTCATTACAGTGTTACAACTGCTATTTGAATTTTAAATTATAAATACAAGGAAGGTGTTTTTTAAGTTTGCTGGGCTTGTACATGTATGGGCTTTCTGTCATGCTCTTGCTCTTGATCTGTGCTACAAAAATTCAAACAATCATCTAGATCAGAGGTCTCCTAACTTGGCAACTTTAAGACTTGTGGACTTCAACTGATCTAGATGGCAGCAAAAAGCTGCCAGGAAATAATTCTTTGTTGCCAATTTATCAGTTTTGTTGTACTTTTTTCAATTCCTGATCAAATATGCTTCTAATATTGAATTTCAAAGTGCATTTAAAAATGAAAGAATGTTATATTGGCTAGTTAGGTGTGTCATATCCAATCTGCACATGGCCTTTTATCTTGTTGAGTTATCAGAGTGCATTTAAATGGACATTTGCTGGTTAATAGAGCTTAGCAGTTGCAAATGCAATTGTTGGTTTTTTGTTTTAACCGTTGTGTTATTGATTCTTTTTATCCAAATGTTAAGCATCACCTACAGTTTGCTTTTTCAGCTGTGCCAGGAGAAAGGACACAAACACATAAGTCCAGATAAGATATGAAAAAACATTGTTGCTTTTTGTTAGGTTTTTTTTATGGCTTCCATTTTTTCCCTTCAATTAAAAAAAAAGAATTTTTTTCCTTGTGGCCAATGTTGTTTTTCTTCATTAGAACAGGGCTAATTTAGTTCTAACATGTTTTGAATGGTGCAGCTTTTTTTATCTTGATCTCAAAACAAAACACATTTCCAATTTTGTGCATGTGCCTAGTTGGAAGTTAAAGCTCATATAGCATATATAATTATATATAGCAGTTCATTCAGTTCATTTGTTTACTGTTTTTTTTAATCAAGGTACCTAAAAAGAATAGTTTATGGAAAGGATTGAAAGACTATAGTTCATTCTAGTAGTGGTAAACATTCATTTAATGCTCTCAGACCTCACATCACAGTGAAGAACTAAAATTAAACAGTTCCTTTCCAAGGTCTGCATCATAATTGCATAATAACTCTTTCTGTTTGGGTAGTGACTATATTCAGAAGTAGTTTGACAATACACAACCTTCCACAGCATGTTTTGAAAATGAAACAGATTTGCCCGAGGCTTGTATTCCTCCTTTAATTCCTCTTTATAAGCTGTAAGAAGTTCCCAAATGCCCATGTTTAGGGAAAGGCAATGCACTCCATTAGAAAGAAGAATAGCAAAAGAGAACATTGGTTCTGTTCCATGTACCAGAAGGACACCATAAAGAAATGTGGCTTCAAGCTGTCAGCTTCTGGGAAAGGCTGGCTGACCTTGGGGTGGGTCACGTGGTGGCAGCAGCTTTGCCCCTTTGCTTGCCCTGCCCCTTAGCCGCAGTTTCAGAATTGTTCAGCAAACCTCGAACAAAATATATTTTGAAGTCCTCTGCTGTCCATTTCCTTAGAGAAGGCAGAAGGGATCTTGAACTAGTTTCTTGGATTCCTCCTCCCTTCTACTTTTGCTTTTCTCTCCTCTCCTATTTACTAAATAAATACCTTATAACTGGAGGAAAGAGCTTCAGGCTTGCTTGCTTGCTTGCTCTTGTCCTCTCCTTTCCCTGCTTCAACCAATCTTTTAATTCCACTCGCCTTCCAAAAAAGGAAAGCAAAACACGTCTCTTTTCTTCCTCCCCCACTCCCCACTTGCCTCAACCATGCTGCTTGTGTCTCTTAGTATTGCTTTCTTCTTCTTTGAGGGTTTATTAAAAAGTATACAAAAGAATGTTGTAAAGGGGATTACTTAAAATTAAGTTAGCATGGGATCACATTGTTCGTCTTGGAATTGATTGAATATTGTGTCTCTTCTAGACCAACCCACACACTCAAAGCCAGGCTCTGAATTAGTAATCTTTTTGTATAATGAACAGTTTCCTTCTCTTTGTTTCCCTTAATGGCTCTAGGACATCCTAAATGGGGAAAACATTTTGAAGTGGGTTACTTTTGTCTTTGACTGCTAGCTCTCCTTTCATTTTCTTTCATTACCTCTGTTTTAGAAAAGTGATATAATTCATACTGATGTCAACCTACACTTCCTATGTACTTATATGATTAATAAACCTGTCTTATGTACCCATGTATGCAGAAGTTTGTGAATCAGGGTTAATATACCAGTGGCCCACAACATATATTTACCTGAAACTCTCGATAGTGTGTTCATGAAGGGAGAATAGAAATTGATTTAAGTACTACTTTTTGACTGATGATCTCGGAGACTCCCATTCCCCCACCCAAATATGTTTTAAACAGAAGTGGGATGCAAATATGTTTACTACCGCTTCTGTGAGCATGGCTAGGTGGGAGTGGCTAGGTGGGAGTGGCCATGTGACTGGGTGGGTGTGGCTTTTTGTGCAGCACCCCCTCCCCCACGCTCCTTTTTTTTTGCCTCCTGGGCCTCAGGGAAGCCGCCTGGGTGAAGCAGTAAGACAGCAAGGGGGATCCCGGTACAGCTGATCATTGGAACAGCTGATCATTGGAACAGCTGATCATCAGGAGGAAAAAGAAAAAAATACCGGTTTGGTCGAACTGGTAGCTGCTTTTTTATTACCGGCTTGGCTGAACGGTAGAATTTTTTACTACTGGTTCGGCCAAACCGGTAGAGTCCCACCACTTTAAATCCATCTACAGTTAGTGCATGTGTAAAACTATGCATTGTGCCTCTACTCTCCTGTCTTTCTAGCACACACCTTAGGAGCTATTTGCCCTTGAGGTTCCACCAAACTTCTCTGTCTGTTAAGTACTTCATTTAAAAATTACTGTTAAAGCCTTGGCAGCTAATGTCAATTGAAAACACGATTTTCCTAGAGTTTCCTTTAACAGGATTAGTTGAAAAGGAATGGAATAAGGTTACAGAAAACTCAGCAATTATATGGTTTTCTCTTCAGAACCCAGCTTATCTTTCAACTTGTGGAAGGCAGAGACTTTTTAGTATTTTTACTAAAGGACACAAAGAGGCTAAATTTATCTCTGGTATTTAGGGAATGTACAGGTGGCCAGGGTGTGAATCCCATTCAGACTTTGAAGATATTTGCTTAAAAGTATTCCCATCTTTTTTTCCCATTGAATTTCTTCATGCCCTTCCATGGGGTTATGCCCTATAAACTGGGAACCCTGGTCTAGAATATATTACCTATGGTGGCGCAGTGGTTAGACTACTTCTGCTGGCTGCTGGCTGCCAGCAATTCAGCAGTTCAAGTTCCACTGGCTCAAGGTTCACTCAGCCTTCCATCCTTCCGAAGTCAGTAAAATGAGGACCCAGATTGTTGGAGGCAATATACTGACTCTGCAAACTGCTTAGAGAGGGCTGTAAAGCAATGTGAAGTGGTATATACGTCTTAAGTGCTATTGCTATGTTAGTATCCTTTAAATCCTGTATATACAGTGGAACCTTGGGTCGCGAACGCTCCTGTTTGCAACCAAATCAGGTTCCAACCAAGAAATCCACCTGATTTGTGAATCGGGTCACAATTCAAAAATCAGATAGCGAACAAACCCGGCCGCGGCAGATTCCCTAGCCGTGGCGATTTCCACTTCCATGCATGTGCAATCCATCCGTGCATGCACAGTCAGTCGTGTTTCTGGTCACGACCAAATCGGGTTGTGACTGTAATCCTGGACGGATTACGGTCATGACCTGAGATTCTACTGTACATATTGAAAATACACTAATTAAAATTAGGAGGACATTTTAAGGCAAAATGGATTATATTCATTTTCACAAGTGATTTTGCAGGTATAAATTTATTTACTTACTGGATTTCTAAACTGCCCCATCTCCCAAAGGACTCGGGGCAATGTACAGTCATAAAAATAATACAATATACAATTAAAAAGAAATTAGATAAGAAACCCAATTAAGAGCTAAAAGCGATAAAACAATCAATTAAAACTCCCATCCCCACCCTCAGCCCAAGTCAGCGAGTTGGAACAGCCAGGTTTTTAAGCCCCAACGGAAAGAGCGGAGGTCAGGGGCCACCCAAAGCTCCAGGGGGAGTTGGTTCCATAGAGTGGGTGCTCCCACAGAGAAGGCCCTACCCATAAGGGTTGCCAGCTGACATTGTCTGGCTGATGGAACCCCAAGGAGGCCCTGTCTGTGTGAGGGCACGGAACGATGGGAAACAGTTGCTGGCAGCAGGGTCTCCCGTAAGTATCCCAGTCCTAAGCCATGAAGGGCTTTATAGGTCAGCACCAGCACCTTGAATCTCACCTGGAGGGCAACCGGTAACCAATGCAGTGCACGCAGGAGGTGTGTAACATGGGAGCATCGGGACACTCCCATCACAACCTGTGCTGCTGCATTCTGGACAAGTTGAAGCCTCCAGGTAGTCCTCAAGGGCAGCCCCATGTACAGAGCATTACAGTAGTCCAGACAGGAAGTAACGAGCACATGAGTGACCATACGTAGGGCATCTCGATCCAGATAGGGGTACAACTGGCGCACCAGGCGAACCTGGGCAAATGCCCCCCTGGCCACGCTCCCACCTGTTCCTTCAAACTGAGCCGTGCATCCAGGAGGACACCCAAGTTGCGCGCCCTATCTACGGGGGGTAACACCTCTCCCCCCCCTAGCTAAAGGTGGAATATCCTGGACAACTCAAGATGCCAGTATACCATCTACGTATGGCCTGAGAGGGAGGAGAACTACTGCAAAACGGTGACCCCCACTGCCAATCCCGAGGCGTCGCAGTAGGATACCATGGTCTATGGTATCAAAAGCTGCTGAGAGATCTAACAGGACTAGGACAGAGGAGTGACCCCTGTCCTGTGCCCTCCAGAGATCATCCACCAGTGCGACCAATGCTGTCTCCATGCTGTACCCAGGCCTGAAGCCCGATAGGTGTGGGTCTAGGTAGTCGGTTTCTTTCAGGAACACTGGGAGCTGTTGGGCTACCACGCTCTCAACAACCTTCGCCACAAAGCGAAGGTTGGAGACGGGACGGAAGTTGTTTAAGTTAGCTGGGTCCAAGGCAGGCTTTTTGAGGAGGGGTCTCACCACCGCCTCCTTCAAGGTGGCGGGGAAGGATCCCTCACTCAAAGAAGCATTAATCACTGCCTGGAGCCAGCCTCATGTAACCTCCCGCGTGGCTTAAGCCAGCCAGGAGGGACACGGGTCCAATAAACATGTGGCAGCTCTCAGCTTCCCCATGATTCTGTCCACCTCATTGTGGTCACAGGGTCAAACTCCTCCCAGATGAAATCCCTAAGACCCGCTACATCACTTCCGGAATCCAGACCGGCCTGGATCTGAGCGATCTTGTCTGTCAGGTGCTGGCTAAACTCCTCGGCCTGTCCCTGCAGAGGGTCCTCCCCCCTCTGGTTAAGGAGGGAGCGGGTGACCCTGAACAGGGCGGCCAGGCGATTATCTGCGGACCCGATGAGAATGCAGAAATAAGCACATTTTGCCGCCCTCATTGCAGCAAGGTAAGACCTAATATAGGTTCTTAACTGCGTTCGGTCAGATTCAAACCCGGTGGATCTCCCAACAGCTCTCTAGGCCTCTCTTCTGATGCTTCATCTCCCAGAGCTCCGTGGAAAACCAGGGAGCCGACTGGGATCTGCACCGAGTCAGAGGCCACAAAGGAACAACTCAGTCAAGCACCCCGGTGGCTGCCGTCTGCCAGGTGCCCACCAGGGTCTCAACCGAGCTGTGGGCAAGGGAGGTCGGGATTAACCCAACCTCCGTCTGGAACCTCTCCGGATCCATTAGGCACCTGGGGCAGAACCATCTTGTCGGTTCCGCCTCCCAGCGGCGAAGGGTGGCATTCCGGAAGGTCAGCCATAGGAGGGAATGATCAGTCCATGGAAGGGGAGAAACAATTGGAGATCCCCCTCCCAGATCATCACACCACTGTCCCGAATGTATCAAGTGATAAAATAAAATGGGAAAGAATCAAAATATGCCTAACCCCAGAGGTTAGCTCACTTTTCTTCAATGTAATATTCATCAGAGGGGTTTTGATAAATAGAAAGCATTAGATTAGGAAAGCTGGGATATACTGTGGTTTGTAGCAAATGTTTGTTTGATTCTACCTCAGTGGGCAAGGTATGTGACTTATAGTCCTCTATGAAGATGAGCCAATCAGTGCAGCTGTTGTTCCTTTTCTGGTGTTCTGAAGTTGATTTTTTATTTAGACCAACACTGTATATTTTAGGAATACTATGCACCTTGACCATGGGAATATGGTTGCTTACTTTTCATCAGGCAGTGAAAGATCTTGGGCTGACCCTGCAGTTCTCAGTTTTTCACAACATATATTTCTATGACCTAGAGACTTAGAAAGTTTGAGAAAGACTTCCTCCATATGTAACAAAAACAATAAGGCTTCACTGAAAGACTTTCACTTTAGTTACCTATTACAGAGTGAGCATGACATAGTTTATCTCATTTAATTTGGGACCCAACATCTTCCTGGTGTCATAACTGTGATAATAGACACCTAAATTGTTGGTCAAGTAACTGTGAGTACAAAAAGGACTCTGTCATCTTTGTCAGCCAAGAGCATTGTTGATAGTAGAGGGATCAAGCCAAGAGCATTTGAAGATCAAAAGTCATGGGAAAGATTGAAAAGATTGCAGGATAACAGAATACCAAGGATATTTCTAGAGAGTACTGTAGTTTCTAAACCTAACTGTTTTGTAGTAAATTCCAATCCTTGATACTCTGCAAACCATTTGAAAACTTACAGACTTCAGTGTAAAGTTGATTGATGATTTTTGGCATACTAGAATGTCTGAAATTGATAGCCAAGTCAAAAGCTAAGAATTTTATTTAGAGTGAAATCAGCAGCTATAAATAGTAAGTTATATAATCAAAAGAAGGGTAATACGTATTTTTTCCTAGTTAAAAAGACATGGCAAAATATTACTTTTTAATTCTGTTATCATATTTTCATAGGAATAATCTGTATGCAATTTTCAAACTCATTTTTACTCTGTGCCTAGTAGATTTTGTATATTGTTGTGTGATCTTGGCAACACATGTTATAAAGGAGTTGGTTTATAAAAGAGTTGGAGACAGAAGGGGAGATTCAAAATTGTTCCTTGCAGTTTTGTTATCTAGTACATAATGGGAGAATAAAGGGACTTGAATGCTACAGAAAATGTGCAGGACAGGAAAATGTGTACAGTGATTCTGACTTGCTGTAAACCCAAATTAAGGCATTTACACTGTTATCTGCAGTGATATTAATTGCAAATGCAATTGACAAGCTGCCTTTGCCTCAAACTTCCTTATCTCCCCTTAAGAACTGTTGGGAAACCACAACATATCTAGGCACCCTGGCCTTTAATTACAGTGCCTAGGATTTGGGCAGGGTATAGTCCCTTACTGGGAAGGACTGTTCTTAGATCTAAAAAGGGCACCTAAAAAGCCTTATGTGCATACCAGTCATCTCCCCCATCCCCCCCATACTTTAAAGCCAAACAACCTTAGGAAATGGTTAGTCTGAGTGGAGGAAAGGCAATTTATTAAAGGAATTAATCCTTTTCCTATGGTAAATTTACAGCTTAAATTCATCTCTTTTAGCCTACTTTTTCCTTGGGCAGAAAAAGGAAGAGAACCCACCCCACTTGCTAGTCTATAAATAAAGAAGCTGGGTTGGGGAATGGAGAACAGGTTTCCATGTGTATGTGAACTTTCAAAGCTAGGAAACCTGGTTTAAAAAAGAAGAAAAAGCAGACAAAAATGCTTTCCCATCTCCAAAAGGTTTTTTTTAAATCAAATATATCTGAGTTTTGGAAGCTTTTTCTGTAGAAATCAATTTAGTTAATGCAGCAGTGAAGAAAAATATTCAGAGTTCTTTAAAAAATACTTTATTGCTCCCTGGGGTAATTTAAATCTATTATATACTCAGTTTCCCAGTGGATTGTTAGAACAGGTGATGTTATAAGCTAACTGTTGTGGAAATCTGGAGGGGGAGGAAATGACCTATTCAGGCATAGCTGTTGATACACAGTTTTTTTAACGTTTTGTACATACAGCTGCTCTGATGCTTAGTTATATGTGGGCTGGTTCAGATTAAATATAATAGACATGAGATCTACATCATTGCTCCACTCCTACCTGGTGCACCTGTTCATTGTCTTAGGTCCACAAATATGTGGGTGTATCAATTTAGAGTCCACAAAAATAAATGCTTTCATACTGAATAGCCTGAAAGAGAATCTAAAAACTAACCACCTGACCCACAATTAAGTAGTTTGGTTGATTCTTATGTAGGCTTTCTTCAAACATTGTGTCCATGCATGGATTTTAGTGGTTTCAAAGGCAGGATGGGCAACTGGTTTGATTGGAAATGGTGATCCTATTTTCTTTTCCATCCCAACCCATGCTAGAGCTGGAGTTTTATAGAAAGTGTGTTAAGTATATGCCCAGTGTTTTTGTGGTCTCAGGTGAACCCCCCCTCCTCGAAAAGATGGGAAAAATTCATTTATCTTTGTTACTTTGTATAGTGCCACCAAGTGCAGACTTTGAACATCTTTTTTGCCTTCTATCTTTCAGGTATGTGGAAAATGTTGTCATGTATTTCTTCTCCCAGTCAAATATACCCAGTTCGTTCAGCTTCTACTCCTGAGGCCTGTTTTCTAGATCATTGACCACCTTTGTTACTCTCCTATGAACCTGTTCTTGTGTTTCTATATCCTCCTTAAAGTGCAGTGCTGAATTCAAAACTGAAGGGAGGAGGCCACAAGAGGAAAAGAGGTCTTTTTGAAAACAGATGTTGTGGTTTGATTGAGACTGACAAAAGGGAGATTGGGTTAGGTGCAAAGCCCTATTAATTTACAGTTCAGGGAAGTGGATTTGAGAAGTTGTGTAGGAACCACAAGGAAAAATGTCAACAAAATACTGAAGTGGAGAAGAATACTGTAATGTGTTGGCAGAAGTTTATGAAGGGACTATTCCTAATCTCTTGGAAGGATATTGCTGTGGGGGGAATTATTTGGATTGGAAGCAGCACTTACATACATTATTCTGTATTGTGCTTAATTATTTTTGTTTTCTAAACAAATGAACTCTGAGGAGCTATTGTGTACATTTTAAAAATTTTGGACAGTACTTTCGGGGAAAAACTTTATCTCTTCATTTACTTCATGAACTTTGATAGCATAATGTTATTTCCTCAATCATCATGGACCAATGCCGGTCTACAGACAGGGTTGGGGACCCTTGACGTAGTGGATGATTGATTACTGAACAAAGTCAAAGACTTATGTGGGAATTAATGAATGCAACAGAATATTTAAAATATAGGAATAAATATAATGGTAATTGGAAACATTTTCCATTTCTCTGGCTATTGAATAATTTTTCTAGAGAAACATGCTTGATACTACTTTATAGCTCCTTGATGCAATATCTGATTCAATTTTATTAACCTGGGCTTTAAATGTTTTAATTTTAAAATATAAAATATAAAAAGTTTGGGTTTTGCCTGATATGTTTTTTTAATCATACGGTTGGACAGTTTCATATTTTGTTGCTTGTGATTAGATTTTATTTTACAAAGTGCCCAAAGATTTATCAGCAGCATCATTTAATCCGTGGCCATATCACTCTTGAATCAGCCATCCTGATCATTTGTTGGAAGCAGTATTGGACATTGACAGGAACCAGCCAGTAGTCTTATAAGTGCTTGAAAACAACAATTTCCTTATAACAGAAATTGCCTCGGTGATGTCATTCATTATGCAGTCCCAGAAGAGGAACTGAGCATCTGAAAATGATGCTGTCTTATGTTTAATTCTGTACTCTTTGTCTTCTTCTCCTGTCCTGTGCTGAGAGGAAATTCGCAAAGGAGAGGGAATCTTCTGTACTGATTGTTCAGAACTGGAGGCTACACAAATATCTTGGAGGTCAAATTTTCTATAAGAAGGCCAAGGAAGGATTTATTGAGGGAGAGAAGAGGAATAGAGTGCTTCCACCTTCTATTTTTTCTTCAGAAAAGGGGCCTCTTGTAAGGATTTGGATGAAAAATAAATATTTTGCTGCTTAATGAAGGAAATGTAAGGAAAAAGCTCCATGCTGTATTCCCAGCAGCCATTGACAAAAGCATTGAGGTTGTGTTTACCCTTCATTTAGCTGCATTGTTTCTCTGCTAAGCTGATGTAGCAAGCATAGAACAAATGCCATGTATAAAAAGAAGGTATGCTAAGCTTCAGGCAAGTCATAAATATGATAGTAGAAAATACATAATTAATGCATCTTATTTTATTTCCTGTATGGCATGGGTATACTATTCATCCACTTGAGAGATCTGGAAAAATTTTCATCTCCCTTTCCAACACTGGACATTGAATAATTTCTTTTAATGGGAAGATCTGAGTGCTTGGGCATAAACAGAATCGGGTACCAAGAACAGGTGAACCAGGAGCTTTTTTGAAAAGGTTACATATCTGGATGTGTGTGTGTGTGTGTGTGTGTGTACTGTATGTATATTTGTATATAAGAAATAAGTTGAGTGTATTTCTGAACTATTTAATGTACTGGCAAACTTTTTTTGTAAAACAATAAAGGAGACTGGCATAATAGTAAACACCACATCACAGCAAAGAAGTTGTGGAGAAGGGAACAAGATCTAAATTTGATAGCCTGGAAACTTTGCTCAGGAAGTTCTGAATTCTGTAATGTAATTATTCAAATTTGAGGACTCTGCCTCTACCATTGCTATTATAGTAGTATACAACTAGTGCTTCCTAAATGAAAAGACTTGAAAAAAAATAAACAAGCTTCCCACATATTACATAAAAATTCAAATATTCCAGTTTAAAGGCTTATTTTCCATTTTTAAAAATAACCAAATAGAGCTGCTGTATTCAATAGGCTTCCTACTATATATTTGTATCAGACAGCAGTCTTAATGATGAAATAAGAATTGTAAAGGATTTTTCTTCGAGTCTTGTCTATGCATATATTAAAAAGTGATGCTAAGGTCTAGTCACCGCATGCACATCAAGCCCATCCACTCTTAACGGCTGCTTAGTGCTACTGCCAGTTTCCTCAGTGGAATGACGTACTTGAAGCTGGGGAGTTGAAGCCTCTGTTTCACAGAATTAACCTCGCTTAAGTATTTTGTGGGAATATTTAAACAGAATACCTAATTTACCATCAGAGAGGTTTGAGAGTATAAAATGCACCTCTGCTTTCTGCCCCATTTCTTCATTCTCTACCTAACTACCTACCTGTCTAATTTAAGTCTTCTGTAGCAAACAAAGCACTCTGCTCAGTAGGTCAAGGAGGAAGAGAGGTGATTCTGTTCACCATAGGGTTTGTTTGATCTTGACACAAGTATTTTTGTTGTTATTGCTTAATGGTGATATTGGTAGATTGGTTGCATCTTTGGAGGCATCAACAAAATGCTTAGTTTTTCAAAGGCATTGCGCTGAAAAGACCAAAATGATATTCTTGTGGGATTTATTGTTTCAGATGAGGATAGTTATTTGATATTAGTTATTTTTATTTCTGCCATTCATGGGGAAATACTATTAGTATAAAATGTGTAAATATGATCTACTTTGAAATGATTAAGGGAGTTCTGCTGAAAGAATTTTAATTGTTATAATGCATTGTGCTGCTGGATCATCTAAAAACATAGAAAAATATTTTAGTATGCTGCTTAGTTTAATCCAGCTGAGACAACTGGAACTATCTTATTTTAGGAATGCCTAATAAGACCAGTATGGAAGGTTTTAATACTATAAGGCAAAATTAGCATTAATATCTTCGGGCCTGGCATGTGGAATTTTTGGAATGGACCTTAGTCTGTCCTGAAGAATGTTGGGAATGATGGTGATTAGAAATGGAAGGAGGTATATCCATATTCATCAGCAGGCTGGTCCAGCTCCAGGAAAACTGGCCAATTCTGGATTCTATTTATGAAGCGTGTAACTGCTATTAATGAGATGGTTATTGGGGGATGGGAATCACAGGGATGAAAATGAAATGAACTGAATGAAATAATTTCTCATTTGAAAGGATCTTCTGTTCATGAGAGGATGCAGACACTGTATACTGAATGAGCAAATGTGGCACTCTTTCAACTGTGTTTATCAATTAGAGCAGGGGACTTGTTTTCCTTTTTTCCAAAGGAATTTAATTAAATAATTAATTTCACAAAATTGTTTACATATACAGATGTTTACCGGTAATTTCAAAGGAATGTACCTAAATTTAAGCAAATTATGAATCTTGCCCATTAATTTTGGAACTAGATTGATTTTCAGTTAAATAATCTAAGCTGAAGTTTTTGCTCTGTAAATTGGATTGTGGGTTTTCCCCCCCTCTCCTTGTGTTCATAATATGTAAGTCTATGTGCCTGCAGGAAAAGCAAGCTTTAAGGCTTTTCTGGTTTCTGTTTTTTATGCAGATCTTACCAAATGTTATCTGTTGACCCTTGAGACTTTATCTCTCATTTTTCATTAGTCCATTTGTGCTTTTTATTTCTTTTTGCCATTGCTATTATTGTCTTTGTTTTTAAAGAATGTCTGTTGTTCTCTTTAGAAAAAAAGTTAACTAATGCAGAAATTTAATGAAGAAATACTTTTGAAATTAAAAAGTATGATTATGCATATTTAAGTCCTGGTGGCATTTAAGTGTTATTGGTTGATTTATGGTGAGGTTTCTTTTTCTTTAAGTCTGGTAAAAAGCAGTTTTAGCTGAACAAGTAGGGTACAGTGTTTTTCTGGAATGTCTGGCATTTGAGGGAGAGATATGCTCTGAACTAGTTAAAGTAGCCGAAATGTTTTACACAAATTCAGACCATTAAAAATTAACATACTTTAGTGCAATGGGAAGAACTGAGAATGCCCTCAAGGAGAGGGAGAACTGTCTGAGACAAAAAAAACAGTTGGAATTACTGTCAGCACCAGGAAAAGGCCATTGCTTAGAAGAGAGTGTTAGAGTTAGGACTGAGGTGTCACCTGAACAAACGGAGGAAGCAGGCCTGCATGTGTATGAGGCAAATTTCAAACCAGCTTATCCCTTTTCAGTCTGGCAAGAACTTCTGTAACATTAGCTAAAGTGAACATCTGCAAGAGGCACCAGGCTAGAAACAGGAGATAGTGAGTTCCAGTCTCACCTTAGGCATGAAAGCCAGCTGGATGACTTTGGGCTAGTAAAACTCATCTTATAGGGTGTGAAGAAAATAGGAAGAGCGTGTTGGATATGTTTCCGCCTTAAGTTATTTGCAAAAATAGTAAAGGCAGGATGCAAATACATAAAATAAGAGGTACCTCATAGGACTGTTTTCATTTACTGCACTCTGTTTCAGAAAAGGATATCATCTGTTGAGTCTTTCTAATGAAAATTGGGTTGTCTTTACGTTTGTATTTGTTAACACACTTGTTCATGGCTGGAAAGGGTACATTTTGATAAGGCTGATACCAGCAAATTAGTTTGTGTTAGTTTTTATGTTCTCTTTTAAACTTTTATTAAAAATGATTGTGTGTATTAGTATTTATATAGTGTATGAATATTTTGAGGTACAGATCGGTTTAGAACTAACCTGATTTCATACTTCAGTTGATGAATCAATTTTTTTAAAAAGTGTTACCACATGTGCAAATGTTTTTTCAAATTGTCAAATTGCAATCAAGCCACCTGCCACAGAGGTACATTTTATGCTTTCTAAACTGTAAAAGACATGTTCCAAAATGCATTCTCTATTAAAAAAAGTAATCAAAAGATTCTTAAATACTGACAGTTATTTTTCCTCTCCTTTTTCCTTCTTGTTTTTTATTTCTCTATGTAGATTTTACATAAAAATGGACAGATATCCAGCATTAGTGAAATTACCAAAGAGCATGTGGAGCTCAGCCACGAACCAGAAGTGCTGAAAGAACAGCAGGCAGTTCTTACATTAGAAGGTAAGGAAATGTTTATGGCTATAGGAAAGATTCCTTGGAATTCTGGAAAAGATCAAAGGAAGTTCTGATTTTTTAAAACAGAAATGGGAGCATATATGCAGATGCAGTCCCTTTTGTTCTCCCAAAATATTATGCGCTAAAATTGATATTCTGAAATCTCAATATCATTCAGATATACAGTTGTAATATGTGCAGTGGTTGTTTACAGGGGTATGTAAATAGTATAGTGAATTCTATTGCAGTGAACAGAAGCATTTGCATACCTGAGGCTATCCAGTTCTTTCTATAGCCCTTGTAAGTTACTCACATGCTGGAACATGAATAATCTCCATAACACATAGATCAAGAGGTTTTTAAGTTACAGGAGCCTTGACTGCATATATGCTTAGTGCAATGAGGATGAAAGGAACAAAGCTTTCTTAAACATTTAGAAATATTGCATTATAGAACATAAACTGTGATGCATGCCATTGTTGCTATTGCCCATGTAGAATATAGTTGAATCCTCAAAAAACTACTGTCAACTATTTGGAATAATCCGGGCTAGTGAGCCCCTGCTGTAACCTTCCTATTGACATTAAATTAAATTACAAATAGAATGGCACTGATTCCAAAGTAATGGAGATTAGTTTTGATAGTTCCCACTGTTGAAATATTTGAAGGGTGAGCAGGAGACAAATCATGTAGAGAAGATCTGCCTATGTGCTCATTAAGAGTTTACACTACCTTGATGACACATAATCAAAAAAGAGAACTGGTATTTGCCTGAAAGCTTGATTTTAGACCACACTCTTATTTTGTGCTATCTAGTTGAAAACTATATATATTGTGCTATTTGTGGCTTTATTGAGTTCAGATCACTGGTGGGATTCAATTTTTTTTAGTACCGGTTCTGTGGGCGTGGCTTGGTGTATGTGGCCATGTGACTGGGTGGGCATGCTTTTTTTTTTGCTTTTTTGCAGTCACCCCCACCTGTTTTTTGGGCCTTCTGGGCCTCAGAGGAGCCTTGGGGCGTTTTTGCTCCCAGAAGGCTCCTCTGGGGCTCAGGAAGAAAAAAAAACAGAGCATGGGAGGGGCACACAGCACCCCTCCACGCTCTGTTTTGGGACCTTCCTGGCCTCAGAAGAGCCTCTGAGGGGGGCACTTTTGCTCCCAGAAGGCTCCTCTGGGGATTCAGGAAGGCAAAAAATAGAGGGGGGACTGAGTCCCTCCCTCCATTTTTATCTTCCTGGGCCTCAGCAAGGGGAATCCCAGCACAGCTGATCATATGAACAGCTGATTGTTGGAAGGGACAAAAAGAAAGAAATACCTTAAGGGGCGAGCATCAGGTAGGCGGGGTGAGTGAGCATCAGGTGGGCAGGGCAAGCGAACCAGCAGCCACTGGGTGACCAGGTCAGGGGCGTGGCCAGCCAGAACTTACTACCGTTTCGGCAACCCATGCCAAATCCTTGCTACCGGTTCGCCCGATGTGGTGCAAACCGACTGAATACCACCACTGGTTCAGATTCACTTCACAGATGTGTTCTAAGGTAGTCGCACCTCCTTTTTTTTTCAAGCTGGCAAGGTACTCAAATCAGATAACAATTCCTAAATTCAAAAGATCCCTAATTCTGACAAGTTAGTGAAAACATGGGAAGGCATGAAGTACATTTCTTACTTATTGCATTTCTGTAGTTACATAGTAAAAACTTTGATCATCTTTCCACAGTTCATCATAACTGATAAAGAAAATAGTAATACTCAAAAATTAAATAATAAATGATTGTTAAAAAAACAATTTTTATGAAGAAATTCAGAACAACTACTCCCCAATCCCAGGATATAGAGGTAAGTATATGTTGAGGATCAACATCAAAACTGTCCACTGAGACCTAGAAATGGTCCTGGCAAAAAGTCAAATAAAAGCTTACTTGAAAGTTAGATTCAATTTACAAGGAAGAATTATCTCTAGAGAATTTTGATTGGCAGCAACCAAGGTCTAGATACCAGACGTTTTTGGCTTTAAAAATCATCAATATCAAGCAGTCTGTGCTGAGACAATACCTGTGAATTGGCCTCTGATCTTGTTGCCAGACTCCTCTTAGCTCTTTGATGTTTGATCCCTGGACAATTTCCAGAATCTGTTTTGGACTCTGACTTAATTGCTCTTGGCTGTTTTTAATGGTGTTTTATGGCTTGTCTCCCAACTTTATCTTCAACAGTTTATTGAGTTTTTCAGTTTTGTTGTCTTTGGGGAGAAAAAACATGTTTCTGAAGTAATCTCTGACAGTTTTATTGTTATAAAAGATATAATGAATTCCTGATCATACTGGGCAAGGTGACATTACCATGAAAATTAAGTTTTGTGGTAGGTTAATTTCAGTTCTTGAACTGAAATTGAAATAAATCTCTGGGAACACAGTCAGATGCTTATATACTACCATAATAGACATACTATTTTCAAGTATCCAATCCAATATAGTGGATAAAAAGAACATCAAGGTGACATTCAGTAATTGCAACCCTGTGCCCACTGATGATATTCCAGTTATTATGAAGTAGGATTTCCCAAATTGCATCTTTCTTTGTGACTTTAAACTATAGCCCCCTAAGCCCCAAAATAACGCTATAATTAATAACCAATATAATTTATTAACTGACTTCTGAGACTAATGGCATAAAGGTAATAAAATAATAAGACAACTTGTGAGGAATACTAATGTACATAGCAAACAGATACAGTAAGTAATAGTTTATGAGGATTTACTATTCAAGATCAAGTGTTCAGAGAACAGAACTTCTAATTCATTGCAAGAAAGACGAGGCAGGAAGTCAGAGAATGGTAAGGGAGATGGGGAAAATTTCAAGAAATGTTTCATTCTGCAGTGTTCAACCCTAGCAGATGGCAGGAGAAACAGAGAGACACATGCCACAACCAAGAAAGGCAAAATTACTGAGGTTTCCTGATACAACTAGAGAATTTGGAAAAAAATTGAGAAAAGTACATTCTGTACCACTTACACTCTCTCACACATATACTAAGGGATGACACCTACTGCTATTAGGACTGTAGTAATTGTAGTCCCACAGCAGCCAACAGATTGTTGAAAGAATCCTATTTTTCTTTAGCTGAGGACCTTTCCCAAGCTAGATGTGCCTGCTAGTTTCCTTCTAGTATACTCTATAAGGGTACCAATTTCACAGTAATGTAGAAGAAAATTGTTCCCTGCAGGCCAGACCATAGTTTATAAGATTAAATTTGCAAATTGAGCCAAATTTGAGATATACATTTGAGATGAGGAGCAAATCATATAAACTATATACCAAGCGTGTGTGAGTTGAACCACCTCTGTTTCTTCCTGCAAGTTATTAATAATATGCATTAACTTGAATTATTCAGGTCAAAACAATAATGGGAGTATTTTTATATTACAATGCCATGTTTTATTATCATTACATACCTTAAGTACTCAGTGTGGAAAACCAGAATTGAAACTTAGGTAATAGATTACCTAACATTTGTTTTTAAATATCAAATCACATGTTTAATGGTTTCACATACCATGCAAATCTTTTTTTAAAGTAGGCCCTTTAAGCCATTCATTTTTGGGATGTGTTGGTATATTTCCAGTTCAATGAAGGAAAACGTTTGCAGTATACACCTCTAGTGGTTGGCAACTTTCTTATAAAAAACAGGCATAGCTAGGTAGCTGAATCATAGCAATACAAGAAGCCTCTTTAGCATTGTGGTGTAGAGGTTAAAAAGTGCCATCTAATTTATTTTGAAATAAGGTAGTCATCTGTTTTACCACTGGTGTTTGTGGTAATATGTTTTCCATCACATCTTTGATTTGCTACTTGGAAGAAAAGATTAAAGGTATTTTTCTGGAGAGTCTCAGGATACAAGAGGAATGTATGTCTTCTCTGCTTTTCCCGACATGCATTTGACTTCAGGGGGGCTTTATTAAAGAACAGACACATGTCAGTAGTTTTTAACCCTAGTTCTAAGGATATCAGTATCACCATTATTTGCCTATTCAAACTCTGGTTTATTTGCACCAAGAAGCAACTCACCAAAAGGACTACAGTGGGGAGATGGAATAGCAGTAGCAATAGCACTTGCTCTGTAGTGCTTAACAGCACTCTCTAAGCAGTTTACAGAGTTGGCATATTGCACCAACAATCTGTATCCTCATTTTACCAACCTTGGAAGGATGGAAGACTGAGTCAACCATAAAAATGCCGCTTAGTAATAAGCAGGCATATACAATGGAATGAAGGCTATTGCTGGGCGCATTGGGTTGCGCTCCAAAACTTGTAATCCGCCCTGAGTCTCCGGAGAAGGGCGGCATATAAATATGAATAATAATAATAAAAAAACCTTGAGCTGATCAGGATCAAACTCCTGGCAGTTGAATGTAGAGTTAGCCTGCAATACTGCATTCTAATCACTGTGCCACCATGGCTCACAGGAATAGGAGTGTAAGCAATTCCCCCTCAATAAAACATTCATTCTAATCCTTCCAATTTACTGTACTAACCCAACTCTCCTAATTCATAACTTGCATGCCAGTGGTGGCTGAATTAAACGAGCCCTCTCACGATCTTGTCTGAAAGACATAAAGAATTTTCTAATACAGGGTCAGTGTAAATTAGACTAAGTGAGGCATGAAATTTGCCTCCAGATGCATTCTAAGGGTGACAAATTAATTTAAAATTATCTCAGTAGTGAGATAAGTAAAATAATTGTATTTTGACATTTCCTTAGTATTGCAAACATGCTCATGAATTCCAAAGATTGCCTACCCCAAATATAACTGCCTGTCAACTATTGTAATTTAAATGAGGAAGATTAGTTTATTACAGAAAGTGCCACAAAGTATATTTTAGAGTACTTTGTGGATCAAGCTAATATAAAATCTGTTTTAAAATGTAGATATGGTATATTGATAGTCAAATAAGAATACTGTAAAATAATACTTTACTTCTTCAAATTACAAATTACTTTAGTAAAAAGTAAAAACACTTTTTTAGTAAAAAAACACTTCTTTGTCTAGTAAATAGTAAATATGTTTTACTACAGCTCTCATTATCTTCAGCCCAGCATGGAGGATACCAAATTTGAAAGTAATTGACTGCAGTGTAATTTCAAGAATACAGCTGCTAAAAGAAATAATCTGTTGGTGTGATGTCCTTAGAGTGTGTGTGTGCATGTGAGTAGAGTGTAGAGTCTGAGTGTGTGTGTGTGTACAGACATGCACTGTTGTATGTAAGAGACAAAGACAGATTTCAATTCAATTGAATTGAATGAGCTTGCATGCCAAGTACAAAAATACTCTTCAATGATCACAAAATACAAAATACCTTCAATGATCACTTTAAACTTTACTGCATTTTAAATTTTACATGAATCAGAAAGTATCCTTTGATTAAAACATCAAAGTGTTAATATTTATGCTTTCATGTATATGTAGAAATAAATTCCATTAAAATGAATGCTTAGTGAATACATATTTTTGTGTACACATAGTGAATTTTCCCCTGCTTTTAAATCAGGGATTTTATTTAGTGCTGCTTTCAGAGGAAGCCAAGAGCATCTTAGATTACACAGTATGTTGATTTACATTGGCCTATGTATTTTATGTCTACATTCATTGGGAAGTGTCAAAAAGAAACACAATGCTGATAATCTTCTAAATTTTTGAGCGTTATGTATTTTTTTCAGTTTATAAAAATGTTTACTATAGAATTTTCTTGTAATTTATTTGTTCTACCATTTAATTTAGCCCAAGATTTACATAGACTATTATCTTTCATTTATTCTAGATTGATCATAGATTCTTTTACTAATATTAAAGCAAACTATGATTACAGCAATGTAAAAACCAAGGAGGGAATTTACACATAAGGAAGAAGAATATAAAAGTCTGTAGTAAGTATCCACTTTCCCTAGTTATGGTTATGGGATTATCAGGAACAATCCCAGACTAGGTACATTTAGTTGCTTGCTAGAATTTAATACAGCAGATTATAGTTTGTAAATGGTGGTGCAGGTTCTTTCTGTAATTTACCAGAATAATTTAAGCTCTAAGCGAGTGTAATTTAAATGGCTTGGGGATCATTTTATATGCTTTTAAAATTTTATATTTTAAAATTTTATATGCTTTTAAATGTGAAATATGTGCACATCTACTTAGGGAATGTTCTTTTTGGTATTCTCTTATTTTTCCAATTGTTACAGCTTTTGAGATACACTTCACGTATTTCAATAAATCCATATGCAAATGAAATCCTTGCATATACCCTGGAAATAGGCACTGTATAGCAAATACTAGGATTAAATAAGACCCTGCCCTAACTTTAATACAGACATGGGTAACAGACAGAAGGAAAGAAAAAAATATCTTTAAGTATGTGGCTGTTCTCCTGTAGGGATAACTGAAGGAGACCTCTTTTAATATTAATTTCACTGTATCTAATTCTCAGTACTGATCTAATTGGAATAGAATTGGCAATCTTAAAGAACTTACATTTCATATATATAAAGAACTGACATTAGTAGTGTTAAGTTTGCATAGAGAGGCAGACGCGGAGTGCTTCAGCTCTTAAGTTTATTAGTGACTTCAGCTCAGAACGGACCCGACTGGCTTTGCTGCACTGCTACTTATAGCCAGCAGCCGCAGCTGACAGCCAATCAGAGTGCAGGGTTTTCCCGCACTTTTTAAACCAATCATCTCCAACACTTTACAAGAACAATTCAAACTAAACCAATGATTTCAAACACTGCATACATAACACCCCTCCCCACTAGGTTCAGTCCATACTCAAACCCCATCTATCTAATGTATTCTTTTAAATAGGTGGGGCTCTTACGTGTACGTTGAGACCTACGTGGTTCAGATGTTTTAAGGTTCTCACCTTGTGAGGGAGGAAATGTGTCTGTTGACATTTCCTTACTTGGACTTCTAGTAATGGTAGAACCTGTTCGGTTACTACAACCTGGTCTCTCCTCCCAATCCATCTCCTGACACCTAAGTCAGGTAGTGATGTGCAATCTTCCATCTGTAAAAATGGTTGTTGGCACTGTGACAGGTTTTGGGATGGTTCCTGTCGTGTTAGCTCGTTACACATGGGGTTGATTCTTGCTTGCTGATTATCCTCATAATCCTCCCCTTCCCCCCTAGAAGAGGCAGTAGGTATGGGAACCAAAGAGGAGCTATGGCGATGCTCCTGAGGTAGTCTGGATCTTAACTGATCAATGTGCCTGCTCCAGAGGACACCATCCTCCGTTTGTACCCTGTAAGACCTGGGGCCTGTGATTTGGGTTATCTCAGCAGGAATCCATAATGGTTCACCCATAAGGTTCTTAGCATAAACAGAAGTGCCCACAGTGAATGTGCGAATTTTGCTAGTGGAATCTAGTTGGGTGCATAAGTGGGATGAAGGCAGTCAAGGGGAGATCTGAGTTTCCTACCCATCAACAATTCAGCTGGTGTTAAGTTAGTTGAGGGGTTGGGAGTGATATGCTGGACACTGAGTAGTTTTTCAACTTTCTCAGTGATGTCCCCTGGACCCAATTGCTGAAGTTTTTCCTTGGTAAATCGTACCATACGTTCAGCCCGGCCATTAGCCGAAGGATGCCCAGGGGCTGTTAGGGCATGTCTGATACCCTGCTGTGCTAAATATGATTCAAAAAGGTTGGATGTAAATGAGGACCATTGTCAGAAACAAGCACATCAGGTAACCCATGAGTTACAAAAAGTTTTTAAGCTGTTTGATGACAGCTTCAGTTGTGGTGGATGCCATAGGGATAACCTCTAGCCATTTGGAATATGCATCTACTATAATAAGAAAGTGTGCCCTCTGGTAGGGCCAGCAAAATCAATGTGAATCCTGGACCATGGGCCCCTAGGACATTCCCATTCCTGTTTGGGGGCGAGAGGTGGGGCAGGCCTGACTACCTGACAGTTGGGACAGGATGCAACCCAGTTTTCAACCATTTTGTCAATACGTGGCCACCATACATAACTCCTGGCCAATCCCTTCATTCTGACAATTCCCGGATGACCCTCATGTAACATTTCCAAAACCTCTTTCTGTAGTTTTGCAGGAATAACCACCCTGTTACCCCACAAAATACATCCTCTTGAAACAGATAATTCAGTTTGCCTGGATTTAAAAGGTTGGGCAAGTTGAGGTAGGTCTTGAAGTGGCCAACCTTTCTTAATCCAGCCTATAACAGGAGCCAATAAAGTGTCTTTGGCAGTCTCTCTGGCAATTTCAGCAGCATGTACTGGAAGCTTGGCAACAGTTTCTAGAAAAAAGGTGTGAGTCTCAGGAACAGGGTCCTCAATGTGTGAAGGAAGTGGGCAGCGACTCAAAGCATCTGCGTGCCCAATGTCTTTACCAGGTCTGTGGATCAGTTTATATGAATAAACAGCAAGAAATTCGGTCCATCTCAGCATTCTTGGTGACAGGATCGTGGGCATTGGTTTGTCTCCTGCCACAATGCCTAAAAGAGGTTTGTGATCTGTGACAATAGTAAATGTTCTCCCATATAGATACTCATGGAATTTCTTGACAGCTGCTACAATTGCCAAAGCTTCCTTGTCCAGTTGGCTGTAATTTCTCTCTGCTTTGGTCAAAGTGCGAGAGTAAAATGCAATAGGAGCTTCCTCCCACTGGGAAGCATGTGACTCAACACCCCCACTCCAAAAGGGGATGCATCACAAGTCAGTACAACAGGCAAATTCTCAGAGAACTGTATTAGTACAGAAGTCAGACGTGATTTGTCTCTTAATATTGTTAAATGCAGCTTGTTCCTTTCTGCCCCAGACCCATGCAGATTTTTGTCCAGTAATCTGTGTAGGGGTTCTGCAATGGTTGCCTTCTGAGGTAGAAACATATGATAGAAGTTAATGAGTCCCAAGAATGCTTGCAAATCTGTTTTGCATTTTGGCCTGGGGGCTTCTTTGATTGCCTGAACTTTGGCCTCTGTGGGGTGGATGCCATGTTTATCAATCATGTAACCCAAGAATTCCACTTTATCTGTTCTAAGTGTGCATTTTTCTTCTTTGACTTTTAACCCGCTTTTTGAATCTGGTTAGGACTTCTCTGAGTCTCTCGTGTAACTGAGTGTCATTTTCAGCAGAAATTAGAACATCATCAAAATAGGGCACCACCCTGGCAACCCTTGTAGCATCCTTTCCATAAGGCTTTGGAAGATGCCTGGTGCCACGCTTACTCCAAATTGCAACCTTTTGCATTTGAAAGCACCTCTATGGGTTACAATGGTTTGGGCTTCTGCAGTGGCATCATCAACTGTTAACTGTTGATATGCCTGGGCCAGGTCCAATTTGGCAAAACTGTGCCCCTCCAAGAGAATGTAATAAATGATGCACTACTGGAACTGGATATGCTCTGTTGTAGCGCATGGTTCAATGTCCCCTTGTAGTCTCCGCAGATTCTCACAGACCCATCAGCCTTGACTGGTGTGACTATGGGTGTCTCCCACCTGGAGTGGTCAGTGGGCTCTAAAACCCCTTGGGCTATTAGTTTATCTAATTGTGCATCAATTTTTCCTTTAAGGCAAATGGAACCCTTCTGGGTTTTAAATGATTGGTTGTACCTTGGGATCTAGGTTAAAGGTGATAGGGGTCCCCAAGTACTTGCCTAATCCGTCGCTGAAGACCTCTGGAAATTCAGACTTCAAGGCCTCTTCCCACTCAGTGTTGCTCATGTGATTGATGCCAGTCACCTCGATGCCCAGCGGGTTGAACCATTCAAGTCCCAGCAGACTTGGGCGATCCTTGTCTACGATGGTCAGGGGTAGACGCTTGGTGTGGCCCTTGAACTTCACGTTGAATTCTCTTGTTCCAACTACTGGAATCTTGTTCCCTTGGTAGTCTTTAAGAGTCAATGCTTGCTTCTTGAAGTGAGTCTTCTGAATATTTGGTAATAGTCTCTGAATAGTGTCCCATGACACCATAGATAGATATGAGCCTGAGTCCACTTCCATTTGGCAAGGCCTTCCTTCAATAAGTACCTTGACATGCACTTTTCTGTTTTTAAAGGAAGAATGACCAATAGTTACTGTTTGATGAGTTTCATTCTTCCCATTTGCTTCTGTACTGCGCCCCATTTTCTCACTGAGGTTGTTTGGCTTGAATTCTTTGTCTTTGCAGCAAACTTCCTTCTGTTGGGTGGAGTTCTGGATGATTTGCAGACTCTTGCTAGGTGTCCTCTTTTTCACAACGGAGGCAAATGGTGTCTAGAAACTTGCATTCAGTGCGGGGTGGCTTCCCCCACAACCTCTGCAGTAAAAATCTTGCCTCTTTCTTCCCAGGTCTTTCTTTTTCCGCTCCATTCTGAGTCTGTAAATTCCTTCCTCCACCTCACTGCAATCTGACTCAGAATCTAGTTCCTCACAATGATTTGTGATGGACTTTTCCCCATCAGAATGGCTCGTGGCCCTGTTTATCTTCTTCATGGCTGCTGCTGAGGACTTGGTAGCTTCTGCTGAAGAGGCTTCTTCTATTGCTTCTTTCAGCGTGATCTTAGGTTTCATTAATAACTTGCTCTGTAACACCTTGTCTTTAAGGCCCAAAACAAAACGATCGCGCATGGCCTCCTCTAAACTGTTGAATTCACATGCACCCCCAATGTCTCTTAAACTTGCCATGAAGTCGTTTATGCTTTCGTTTTCCCCCTGATCATGACGGTAAAACTCGTGTCTCTTAATGAGGCACGATACTTGTGGCGCGTAATGGGCTCTTAACAGCCTTTCCAGATCAGGCCAAGCCATTACCTTCACATCTGCTGCTCCTGCGAGTGCCTTTGCCATCTTGAAAACTGCCTGACCGCAGTACGTGAGAAAGTCTGCCCTCTTCCGCTGCTCGAAATGGCGGCAGATCGCTTCCTCCAGAACATTTGAAACGATCTGCATACGACTCCCAGTCTTCTGCCGTCGGATCGAACGGGCTGGGGGTGTTCAGCGCAGCCATCTCACTCTTCTTCTGTTCCATTGCCTTCTCTTCAGGGGAATCCCACCTTCATCGCCAGTGTTAAGTTTGCATAGAGAGGCAGACGCGGAGTGCTTCAGCTCTTAAGTTTATTAGTGACTTCAGCTCAGAACGGACCCGACTGGCTTTGCTGCAGCTGCTACTTATAGCCGGCAGCTGACAGCCAATCAGAGTGCAGGGTTTTCCAATCATCTCCAAACTTTACAAGAACAATTCAAACTAAACCAATGATTTCAAACACTGCATACATAACAAGTAGAAATCAGAAATCTTTTACTTAAAGGTTTCAAAGTACATCTTTTGTCTTTTATATATTTGTATTGATTGGTAAGATAATTGTATCTCATAGCCCTCTCTTTAAAAGAAAATCAGCTTACATTTAAAGGAGTTAAGAAATAGATCAGGCCAAATTCATTTTTAAACTCCCAGTTGAATGCAGCTGTATGGAATCTAGAAACAGTGGATAATTTTCTTTCCACATCAAATGGGATGCAATATTAGATAGAATCACTTTGTGGATTGTTCCTGGTTTCTTAAACCACTGTCAAATGTAAAGCAAATATTTAAAGCAGTGGCCAGCTCTCACTTACAGTTAAGCAAACACTGATCATCAGGGGATTAAATATGAAACAGAAAGCACATTTTGGCCTTAGATGTTTAAATATTAAATAAGCTTCAGTTTTATTTAAAAAATGCTTGGAGGGTTTGAGTGGATGGAAGGTTTTGGAATATGGAACACTGGGTGTGTGTATGACATGTATCTGATGGATACAGAATGCAGAGAATTCATGGAGAAAATCCAGGGCAATGCAACAAATCCTTGGAGGGAAAAGTCAACCAACTCCAGATGTTGATATGGTTGACTGCAAACGCAAGAGGGGGATTCCAATTTAGCTGTTTCAGCCTGGGAATTTAGTTCTTTCTTCCAGTCACAGGAAATAGAATGCCTTCTTGCATTAAGAGAAGCATAAAGTGGAAGGTTACAGAAAAAAACCCTTCTCAGTTTCTTCTGATTGCCACAAGCAAAATATATGATTTAACACCTTTAAATACTATGTTGGTAAATAATGTGATACTCATTTTACACTGGAAAAAAGTTTATCTCAATAATGAAGAGGAAATATGATTATAACATTTATAACTTGATTAAATTATGGTATAGGCTGCAGACCTTTTCTAGTAAAATATTTGCCCAGGGAAATAAGAACACAAAACTTGTTGGGCCCTAAAATTATATACTGAATGAGAGAAACTGCAGAGAACCAACTAGCATCAACTAGGTGACTACAACTTAGATTTTATTTCATATTTAATATGATTTTAAATCTTTGTGGTAGAATGCTGAAAATTGACTTTATTGTATTTTAAAATTATTATTATTTTTCTTGATAAAGCTTGGGAACTTGAAAGGCAGTTATAAAATAGATACAAGGAGGATATTGATGATTTCATATGATAATTTATTATATGATGGAGTTGGCAGAGTGATGAGCATCTGATATATGCAGATTTTAAATTCTTAATGTTCTAATCATACTGTTCCTGCAGCTCCTTTTTAAATTTCCTAAAATGCCTAAAAATGCCTCTGGTCTCAATAGGTGCTCCATACCCCCAGATGTCCAGAAAACAAGAAAATAATAAAGTGGTGAGCTTGTATTTGGAGTTTGTTTTCTGTGCATGTGTATGTTTTATCTGGGGACGGGTTGAAGTAGGCATGGTAGCTGTTTTTATTTACTTTTGCGTGGTGTGTGTTTCATCAGGCTTCTTTCTGTTTTGGTTTAACTGAAGGGCTTTGTTTTGCTTGGTAAGTGTTTGTTTCTGTAGATCCCATCGTCAATTTCCTTTTTTGTATTTGTGGAACAAAATTCGTCAGTTTGGATTCAGATCTGTCCCCCACTTCACTGCCACTGCCTTTTATTTTTTATTGCTAAATTAAATTTGTTTGCTGCCCATCTCCCCACAAGATTATCTTTCCTGTATCACTGGGACTTGGAATGAAGGGTTTGACTAAGACCCTTTTTAGTTTAAAGTTGGATCTCAATATGAAAAGGATCTTTTCAGTTGTGGAAGATTTACAAAGTACCTTCCTTATGTCTGGCATATTTTGAGCTTGGCTCCAGGTCAATAACTAATTTCTTTTAGTTTTGATTTTAAGTTGTACTGGATTAGTGTCTTTTTTATTTGTTTAGGATTTAGATTTGTGTTCATATTCTGCTTTTGTTTTTAATGTAAGTATCTTCTAATTTATCCAGATAACTGGTTATTAATTAGAACTAGGATTGCGTAGAGGTGTATCTTGTTTTATTCTGCAAATGGAAGGTTTGTGGCAACTCTGCATTGAGCAAGACTATCCATGTCAATTCCCCCTCCCCCAAAAATGTGTGTGCAACTTGCTTTATTGCAATACTTGGCTTGATTGCAATGATTTGGAACCAAATTGCAATATCTCCCAGGCCTATACCAACAATTTAACAACAGGCTCAAACACTGGGGACAGGATGTGTTTTTTAATTTTTTAATAAATAAAAAAATAACAGAAAAGGGGAAACAAGATTACAGTGCAAACACTTACATTCTCAAAGAAAAGAAATGCATAAAAATGCCTTGAGAAAAACAAAAAAGAGGAAAGTATAATATTGTAAATTCTTGGAGATGAAAATAAGATTTAACAGTGAAATGCTGCCCTCTGTTGTTTATTTTGTTTTATGTAGTTTTGTAGAAGTACACATTAAAATGTAAAATATTAAAATATAGACTGGGTTAGTCTGTGGTATATGACTTGACTTCTGGTGCCTCTTGTTGTTGCTTGATTCCTAATAGGCAGAAGCTGTCCACCTCTTGAATATGATCAATTCTAAGGTGGTGTTCCTTGATTTTCATTACTAGAATTTGTAGATCATGTGCATTTTCAGCTGTCAAAGCAGTGTCAGCAGCATAAAGGTAAAGGTTCCCCTCGCACATATGTGCTAGTCGTTTCCAGCTCTAGGGGGCAGTGCTCATCTCCGTTACAAAGCTGATCATGATGGTAAAACTCGTGTCTCTTAATGAGGCACGATACTTGTGGCACGTAATGGGCCTTTCCAGATCA
Source organism: Naja naja (assembly GCA_009733165.1). NCBI lineage: Eukaryota > Metazoa > Chordata > Lepidosauria > Squamata > Elapidae > Naja > Naja naja. The sequence continues at coordinate 91,725,212 of CM019148.1, read as the reverse complement.
GCCTTTCCAGATCAGGCCAAGCCATTACCTTCACGTCTGCTGCTCCTGCGAGTGCCTTCGCCATCTTGAAAACTGCCGGACCGCAGTACGTAAGAAAGACCACCCTCTTCCGCTGCTTGGAAATGGCAGCAAGATCGTTTCCCTCCAGATAATTTGGAAACGATCTGCATACGACTCCCAGTCTTCTGCCATTGGATCGAACGGGGCTGGGGGGGGTGTTCAGCGCAGCCATCTCGCTCTTCTTCTGTTCCGCGTTGCCTTCTCTAAAGGGGAATCCCACCCTCGTCACCAGTGTTAAGTTTGCATGAAGAGGCAGACGCGGAGTGCTTCAGCTCTTAAGTTTATTTGTGACTTCAGCTCAGAACGGACCTGATTTGGCTTAGCCGAGGCAGCTATATATAGCCGGCTGCCTCGGCTGACAGCCAATGCAGGGTTTTCCCGCACTTTTTAACCAATGGTTTCAAACACTTTACAAGAACAACCAATCAATTCAAACTCTGCATACATAACAGGCAGTTTGTGAACACATCCCACATTCAGTCTTTGGCCACACCTTTGCTGTTATAACTGAGTTATTCCACCTCCTTTTATCACTACTAATTTCTATGGACTCATTTGGGTGATGTACATTTATAGAGTTGTTGGTTTAGTTGTTTGAAGAGTCTGTTAGCCATGAAAAATATCATTGGAGTGGCAGAAATTGACATCATTCTTCTGCTTTGTTTGTTTCCTTGGCCAAATAGACCAACTCAGGGATTAGGATTTATTATATGAAGCATGTGATCTCTTGCTAGAGCAACATCACTGGATACTATTTGGTTTTCTTTCTTTCTTTTTCTTTCTTTTCTTTTTCTCTTACAAGTCTTCCTGGGCTTCTTTTTAGTGTGCCAGCCCTCTTGGCTTTTACTTAATGCTACCACCATGAGTTTTCAGTGGCTGTATTCATAATTAGAAACTTTTGTCAAGGACCATCAAGCTTCCTTTTTCTTTATTTTCCTACTTGCATTTTTATTTAGGTTAGCAATTGGTATTTAAACATGTATCTGCCAAAATGATTATAATAGTTGGTTGTCTCTTTATTAATGTAGTTCCAATTCAATTATGTTCAATTATGTTTAATTATAATTCTGTTTTCCCTATTAGTTTTATTATTCGAAGCCTTGAGTTTTTCTAAAGAGGCAGGATATAAAAGCAATAAATAAACTGGTAATCTCCACTTAAGTTTGCATCCCAGTCATTTCCATTTATTTGGATCAGACCGAGCACACACTTAATTCAGAAATTTAACACTTAATTCAAAAATTTAGCTTGCTGTTTATTAGGTATCAGCAGTTTATCAACAGTTGACTGGCAAAAGGGGCAAAAAATGGTTAAAGCAGAGAAAGAGACAGAAAGATGAACAACAGACAAAATAAAAAGGAAAGAGCGCATAATATCAATAATTTGCATTTCATATATATCAATATATCTATATTGAAAGGAACCACACTTTAAAAGCCATTGGAGAATGCTGTGGTTAATTAGCATGAACAGTCCAAAAGGAAGTGGCCTTTGACTGTGTCAGATTTAACCCTTTTATATACAGAAGAGTTGCTGAAAAAGATGGGAAATAGGACGTCAGATAATCCCTTTTCCCTTCTGTGCCATGAAGTAACAATTTGGCGGATGGGAATGATGTGTCCAACACAAAATAGGAAAATCAGTGTATAAAAGGAAAACAGACTAAGCATAGCTTCACATTTTTCAGCCATGATGACTGAACCAGATTAAAATATGAAATGTATTTCAGTATTTAGATCCTGTTTTTATTAATGTTGTAATCTGTTATTTCTAAATAGAAAGCAGCTCACTAAAGTATTTTCAACTTCAAACTATGCTTGCATATTTAACAAAGCAGCTCACTAAAAAAAGTATTTTCAATTTCAAACTATGCTTGCATATTTAAATTCTTACATATATATAATTTGATTGAATATAATGATTATTCCTTGGAATATATACACCATATGAAGCAGAGAAAGGAAGTTGAGGTTTCTTAAGCAAATTTCCCTTTATATAGACATATCCATGCACAATTTGAGTAAAGTTTGGATCTGCCTTGGCTATTAGCCCTATAATAGTTATTAGATTAGCTAATCTAGTTCTTTGTATCTTGAAAACATCTGTAAAAGCTGAGCTGGAATGAGAGCTTTCTTTTTTCACAAGACATTTGAAATGTAGAGTGTTTACTAATGTAAACATACATAATTTCAGGATCAACAATTTCTAATGTCTCCAAATCACTTTTACATGTAGTATGTTCACCTGATGCCTGTTTTCATTACTGATATATCACCATGGCCAGAGCTGCATTCAAGTGGAAATGCTTAACATGTTTCATTACATTGTATTTAAAAAATAGAGCCTATTTACTGAAAGATCTTTGAAGATAATTTGCAAAACCTGCAGTGTTGGGAATTAGAAAGGAAGCAGCACAAAAGCTTTTAAAAGAGATTCGGTTCAGGTAAGAGAATAAACGCTGGTCTTCAGTAAAAACAAGATGCCAGGCACTTTCGTTTTCACTAAAAAGCCTGGGGACAGTGGCTTAATAATAAAAAATGACCAACTATTAAAAGTTTTTTTGAATTGTTAATTCTGTTTTCATTTCTCCTAAAGGTTAATTTATAGGAAGTCATTCAAATCAAGTTATTGCTTTACTTCTTGACATGGGAAGGTAATGCTTTCAAATAGTGACTGCATAATTTTAATGCTTTCTGAAAGTCTAGATACATACAATATTTCAAAGATACCATACAATGATAGAGAGACAGTGATTAAGACACTGGGAATCTTGAATATAATCCTGCCTTAGGTCCAAAGTCAGCTGCAAGACTGAGACATACACTCTCAGCTCTAGAAAGGACATAAATGCAAACCACTTCCAAAATCTTGCCAAGAAAACTGCAGGAACTTGTCCAAGCATTTGCCAAGACTGATTTGAAGGTACACCCGCCTCCCCAGTTCGTACAAGAATGGCTGGACTTGGAAGCCAGATGGGCAAACTGCCAAATATTATAATTTTATTATGGTTTGTTCATGTTGAGGAAATATATGAAGCAAAACAATTCAGTTATAATTTAATTACTAGAATGCTTTCAGCGTGCATGTGTGTGTGTGTGTGTGTGTATCAAAATAAACTGAATTTCTTATAATTGATATATTTAAAATGTTCCTGCTTCATCTGAATGATATTGCAAATTAGACTATGGTGATTTCACAATAAACAATATTTTAATCATGCAAGTTGAAATATATGATTACAGAAATATTTTGAAAATGTTTCAGATTATATACTTGTCCAAAAATTCCACATGGTATCCAGCATGACTGATTTTAGAGGAATGTGTATTTTTGGCAACAGTCCAGAAAATGCTGCATAGGTTTGTTCATTCAAATGTAAAGGCCTGTAGAGGTTTAATTTTCTAAATTAAAATAAAATAGAGTCATTTATGGCATTTTTGTTGTTACTGAGTTTGGCCCATGGTTAGGGATTATGGGATTTGTGCCCCAGCAACCCTAAACTTGGAATATAACTGGAATTGTACACAAAAATTGCATACGATTTCCAGGATACTAATCTGTTCAATAAGTAGGCATTCAAAAATCGTATACCAAATCACAATTTGATCACTTACAAACAACTACACAATGAGTTAAAAATAAGCCATGCCACTGGCTTGCTTCTGACACTGCACAACTTCACAATCTCATTATACATACAAAATAGAGCCCATTCCTATACACTAGGACAGTGCATTCTTTGAAAATGATTTGGAAGAAGTGTGGTACTTCAGCCCTCACAGTCACCTCTCTGTTAAAGCACACCATCTTTTTTCTATATAAGCCTGAAAAGAAGCATTTTAATTCCTTTAAGAATTATATCAGGAGTTGACTTCACTTGCACAAGTTCTGAAGCTCTTATTTTGAATCATTTTTGAAGGGTGCATAAGCATAACACGTAGCTTGCATTAAAATTCATGGAAATTATCATTAAACTATATTCTTAAAATTTGGAATAAGAGTGATATGTCAAAACTTGAGAAATAAGATAGTTTATCCATATATCCAATATATACTCTTCAAAAATTTTTTATTTGTACTTCCTATATACATATATATATTGCATCTTTCTAAATATCCATATTTATGTTATGGGTTCTATCACTGACACACTGCTTTTTCTCCTAAAACATATAATCAGTTAAGAAGCTGATTCTTCTCAAAATCTTTTTTAAACAAAAACAATTTTGTACTACAAAACTCTTTCTAGCTTAGTTCCGAGTACTATGTGTCTTAAAAACATAATCTGAACTTCATTTCTGTAGAAAATATGAGACTTTGCTATGGAAATTATGAGGTAATAAGCATTCAAGAAAAAAATGATAAGCAAACAAAACAAATTTGGATTGAAATTTTCTTAAGATTAATGTCTTGCTGTTTTTTCTATCATAAATACAAAACATATCACTTCAAAAATAAAGTGAGACTTAAATCAATTTATACATGAAATTTAGTACATTTGCAACAGACAGTTGCAACATGATTGGAACCTGCATCCAGAAAATTTATAGGTTAACAAAATAAGGAATGATTACACTTGTCTAATGTAATGTTATGTAATGAATTAATTAACTGTTATGGCACTTCTAAATTTTTATCATCTATATTTTTTACAGTTGGTGAAACAAAAGCGGCAAATTTAATTCTGGAAGAGGAATCTCCTGAAAATATCAAGACCAGCCCACCAGAATTAAATGACAAATCAAATGAAGATGAGATACAGAAAGACCCAGAAGATGCTAATAAACAGCTGGAATCAGAAGAAAAAGAAGATCAGCTTAGTGTATCTCCATCAAATGATGTTGGATTTAAAAAGGTTTTTAAATTAGTTGGATTCAAATTTACAGTTAAAAAGGATAAAACAGAGAAAGTTGAACCTGTACAGCTGTTGGATGTAAAGCCAGAGGTCGCAGAAGAGTCTAGTGATGTAGCTGAAGACTATAAACAATTCAAGACAGAGACAGTGGCAGAAGCCACACAAAGTGAAATCACTGCCTCTGTAGACAAGACTGAGGAAGAAACTCAAGTTGAGGAGATGGAACGAGAAACCTCCTCTGAGAAAGTAACAGAAAGCCCTGTTGAAGCAGAAAGCAAAGAGGCAGAAATTAAAAACAATGGGATTAAATCTCCAGAGTCTCCAGTAAGCCCATCAACTGCTGAAACTGCATCACCTCTAAGAAAGTTTTTTACTCAGAGTTGGGCTGGTTTTAGAAAAAGGACAAGCTTCAGAAAATCTAAAGAAGAAGTGCAATCTGAGAAAGAAAAACAAGAACAGGAAATGGAGAAAGAAGTGACAGAAGTAATAATTGTTGAAGAAGAATTAGAAAAAGAAAAACAAACACCAGAAAAAGATGGGTCAGAAGTTTCTTTCCAAACCAGTGATGAAAAAATGGAAAGTGAGAAAGAGAGAAAAGAAGAAACAAAAATGGTCAAAGTTCCAACAGAAACTGATCTGAAAGAGGCTGCCACTCCCAGTGAGCAACCATCAGCAGAAGAACCAGCTGAAAACATAAATAAAGACATTTCTTTTGAAGCCAGTGATGAAAAAATGGAAAGTGAGAAAGAGAGAAAAGAAGAAACAAAAATGGCCGAAGTTCCAACAGAAACTGATCTCAAAGAGGCTGCCGCTCCCAGTGAGCAGCCATCAGCAGAAGAACTGGCTGAAAATATAAATAAAGACATTTCTTTTGAAGCTAGTGATGGAAAAATGGAAGGTGAGAAAGAGAGGAAAGCCTCATCAGAAATGGACCTGAAAGAAGCTGCTACTCCAGGGAGCAACCACCAGCAGAAGAACTGGCTGAAAATATAAAAGAAATGGATATAATCTTGGAAGGGGAGACTGACTTGGAGTCCAAGGAAAAATTAGAACAAGTACAAAAAGGTCTAATGGGCATAGAGCAAAGTATTGTTGCATTGCATAAATCAAAAACAGAACTTTTAAATGAAGTATTTGAAGAAAAAATAAACCAATTGGATTCACTGTCTCCAGTAGCAATAGAAAAGCCTGAGGAACCTTTTGAAATAATAGAAAAATCAGAACCAAGGGCTCCTCTGGCCACAGAGATTTTTGATGAAAAGCCTAGAGAGATAAATATTGACGTTGGAGCTGTTGTGACAGAAGAAGAACCCCAAATAACTAAAAAAGAACAACTAGTTCTTGAACAATTAGTGGAAACAAATGATGACTTTCAGAAAGAACAGCCCACTGTTGAACAGTTAAAAGTCACAGAAACTGTTCTTGAAATAGCGAAGGAACACTTCATCCAAACCGATCCAAGCAGTCTTGATGCAGCAGTAGGCAAACTCCCAGAAGGCATAATAACAAGTGAGGCAGAATTGCTGTCATCTCAAGAAAAAGCCAAGATGCAAGGCAGCCCTTTAAAGAAACTTTTCACGGGTCCTGGCTTAAAGAAATTGTCAAGAAAGAAACGCAAAGGAAAGAAAGCTAAACCAGAGGAAGCAGCGGAAGAAGCACAGCAGTTGTCTGATACTGCAGAAAGTCCAGATGACCCAAGGGGAGAGAGTTCTGCTTCTTCTCCTGAAGAAATAACAGAATCCATAGAAAAGGCCCCTGATGCTGCACAGATTCCTGAAGCTGAAGAAGGGTTTCCTTTAGATGCAGAGAAGAAAAGAGAAAGTGTTACACCTTGGGCATCTTTTAAAAAAATGGTGACTCCTAAGAAACGGGTTAGGAGACTTTCTGAAGGTGACAGAGAAGAAGAACTTGATAAGACAACCGAAAGTGGACCTAATGACGAACAAGAAGATATTAAAGAAAATGGTGAGGAACAAAAAATAGAAAAAGTGCAGATGAGCCCAAGAAAAAAGTTGATACTTCTGTATCATGGGAAGCTTTAATCTGTGTAGGCTCATCAAAGAGAAGAAGCAGAAAATCTTCATCTTCTGATGAAGAAGCCGGACAAAGACTTGCTCAAGATGAACAAAAATTAGATGAGAGTGCACCAAATAAAGAAGCAGTACATGATACCATCTTTACTAACTCACATGAAAGTGATCAAGGACAAGGAAGTTCTTCACCAGAACAAGCAGGAAGCCCATCTGAAACAGAGGGAATTTCAACATGGGAATCTTTTAAAAGACTAGTAACTCCAAGAAGAAAATCTAAAACAAGGATGGAAGAGAAAAATGATGAACCCATCACAGTTCCAAGTTTAGAACACGCTACCTTAGATGGGGATACCGGAAAAGAAGAATCCTGGGTTTCATTTAAAAAATTAATGCCTGGTCGTAGGAAGAAAAAGTCTGATGGAATACCAGAGCATGCTCCTGTTCTAGAAGCTGGAGAAGAAATGACAGGAACAAATGAGGAGGACTTTGATGTTCCAGCTGTGGTTCCTTTATCAGAGTATGATGCTGCTGAGCAAGAGAAATTTGAAGCTCAAAAATCAGAGCAAGATGATATGGATAAGGAAATTCCAAGTCAGAATATAGAAAAGTCAGAAAGTACATCAGTAACTCAGCAGGTCATTGAAGGATTAGTTCATGCAGTTGCTGTCTCAGTGCTAGAAGGTGAGAGAGCAATTATAAGTATTGAAGAAAGATCACCATCTTGGATACCAGCTGCTGTGACCGTGTCCACTGAACATGTGAATGATGATGAGGAACAGTCTGAGCAAATTTCTGGAACTGGAATTGTTGAAGAAACAGTAGTGGTTACTAAACTTGGGCCACAAATGAGAAAGGATATTAGTGGGGATAGTATAATCGGGGACCTGGAGTTAACCTCGGAAGCAGTTACAGCTAGGGAAGAAGCTTCAATCATTGAAGAGACAACTGAAGTATCTTGTGCTAAAGAAACAACTGAAATGTCTTGTGCTGAAGAGACAACTGAAATGATTTCGGCAGTTTCAAGGCTAACTGAGTCTCCTGATACTACAGAAATAGCTACACCAGTGCAAGAGATTGAGGAAAATGAGCAAGACCTGGAAGAATTAAATAAACAAACACAGGAAATGTTGCAAATTGTTGCTGAAAGAATTAAATTGTCAGATGAAAAGGGGATTAGTGCGAGTCTGACAGAAGTAACCATTCAGCCATTGTCAGCTAAAGAAGAAACTGAGCATAAGCTGATGACTTCAGAAGGAATCCCCTCTACTGAATTTCCAAAAGATGTTCAGCATGAAACAGTTGAGTCTCGGGTTTACGAAATTGTGCAGATAATAACCCAAAATGCACTTGCCCAATTTCCACAAAGGTCCATGGTTCTTTCAAAGCAGAACAGTGAAACTGCAATTCTGTATCCTGATCCTGATAAACAGGCATTTTCTGAGAAAATAAAGTCAATGCTAGAAGAATCAGCAGGAAGATGTACCAGAGAAGGCGCACCTGGATCCCCTCCAGAAATGGAGCTGCCAGTATCTTCAGCTGAAGAAGAAACTGAGGAAAAGGTGACGATGGCTTCAGAAAGAATCCCCTCTACTGAATTTCCAAAAGAGCTTCAGCCTGAAACAATGTCTCAGGCGTACAAAATTGTGCAGATAATAATCCAGAAGGCAGTTGCTCAGTTAAAGCAGAGGAGTGAAATTGCAGTTCTGTGTCCTGATCTGGACACAATGGCATTTTCAGAGAAAATAGATACAGTGCTAGAAGAATCAGCAAGAATATGCACCAGAGATGCACTCCAAATGGGTGCATCTGGATCTTCTCCAGAAATGGAGCTGCCAAAATCTTCATCTGATGAAGAAATTGAGCACAAGGTAATTACTTCAGAAGGAATTCCCTCTACTGACTTTCCAAGAGATGTTCAGCCTGAAACAATAGAGTTTCAGGCTTACAAAATTGCGCAAATAATAATTGAGAATGCAGTTGCTCAATTTCAACAAGAATCCATGGCTCTTTTAAAGAGTGAAACTGCAGTTTTGTATCTTGATCATGATAAGGTGGCATTTTCTGAGGAAACAGATTCAGTACTAGAAGAATCAGTAAGAAGATGCACGGAGAAGGTGTACTCCAGATGGGTACATCTGGATCCCCTTCAGAAATGGAGCTGCCACCATCTTCATTAGAAGAAGAAACTGAGGAAAAGGTAATGACTTCAGAAAGAATCTCCTCTACTGACTTTCCAAGAGATGTTCAACCTGAAACAATAGAGTTTCAGGCTTTCAAAATTGCACAGATAATAATCCAGAATGCAGTTGCTCAATTTCAACAAGAGTCCATTGTTCTCTCAAAGCAGAAGAGTGAAATTGCAGTTCTGTATCCTGATCCTGATGAAAAGGCATTTTCAGAGAAAATAGACTCAATGCTAGAAGAATCACCAGGGGAATGCACCAGAGAAGGTATAATCCAGACACGATCCCCTCCAGAAATGGAGTTGCCAACATCTTCACCTGTTGAAGAAACTGAGCAAAAAGTGATAACTTCAGAAGGAATCTCCTCTACTGAATTTCCAAAAGATGTTCAGTCTGAAACAATTGAATCTCAGAGTTTAAAAAGTGCACAGAAAGCGAGTACAGTTGTTCAATTTCAACAAGAGCCAATGGCTCTTTCAAAGCAGAAGAGTGAAACTGCGGTTCTGTATCCTGATGAAGTGGCATTTTCAGAAAAAATAGATTCAGTGCTAGAAGAATCACCAGAGAAATGCACCAGAGATACTGCTCTCCAGATGAGTACATCTGGATTGCCTCCAGAAATTGAGCTGCCAAAATCTTCATCAGAAGAAGAAATTGAGGAAAAGGTGGTGATGACTTCAGAAGAAATACCCTCTGCTGAATTTCCAGAAGAATCAGCAGGAAGATACACCACAGAAGGTGCATTCCAGACGGGTACATGTGGATCCCCTCCAGAAATTGATCTGCCAATATCTTCAGTTCAGGAAGAAGCTGAGCAAAAGGTGGTGACTTCAGAAGGAGTCTCAACATCTACTGACTTTCCAAAAGTTGTTCTGCCTGAAACCACAGAGTCTCAGGCTTACAAAATTGTGCAGATAATAATCCAGTATGCAGTTGCCCAATTTCAACATGACTCCATGGCTCTTTCAAAACAGAAAAGAGAAACTGCCATTGTGTATCCTGATCCTGATAAAGTGGCATTTTCAGAGAAAATAGATTCAGTGCTAGAAGAATCAGCAGAAAGACGCAGCAGGGAAAATGCACTCCAGATAGGTTCATCTAGTTTACATACAGAAATTGAGTTGCCAACATCTTCAGCTGATAAAGAAACTGAGGAAAATGTGATGATTTCAGCAGGAATTCCCTCTACTGAATTTCCAAAAGAGGTTCAACCTGAAACCACAGAGTCTCAGGCTTATAAAATTGCACAGAAAATAATCCAGAATGCAGTTGCTCAGTTTCAACAAGAGACCATGGCTCTTTCAAAGCAGAAGAGTGAAGCTGCAGTTCTATATCCTGATCCTGATGCGGGGATGTTTTCAGAGAAAATAGATTCAGCGCTAGAAGAATCACCAGGGAAATGCACCAGGGAAGATGCACTCCAGACAAATGCACCTGGATCCCCTCCAGAAATGGAGCTGCCAATATCTTCAGCTGATGAAGAAACTGAGAAAAAGGTGATGATGGCTTCAGAAAGAATCCCCTCTACTGAATTTCCAAAAAGTGTACAGTCTGAAGCAATAGAATCCCAGGCTTACAAAATTGTGCAGATAATAATCCAGAATGCAGTTGCTCAATTTCAACAAGAGTCCATGGCTATCTCAAAGCAGAAGAGTGCAGTTATGTACCCTGCTCCTGATGCAGTGGCATTTTCAGAACAAATAGAGTCAATGCTAGAAGAAGCATCAGGAAGATGCACCAGAGAAAGTGTGCTTCAAACAAGTACCTCTGGATCCCCTTCAGAAATGGAGGTGCTAACATCTTCAGCTGATAAAGAAATTGAGGAAGTGGTGATGACTTCAGAAAGAATTCCCTTTACTGAATTTCAGAAAGATGTTCTGCCTGAAACAATAGAATCTCGGGCTTATAAACTTGTGCAGATAATAATCCAGAATGCAATTGCTCAGTTTAAACAAGAGTCCATGGCTCTTTCAAAACAGAAAAGTGAAGCTGCAGTTCTTTATCCTGATGCTGATAAAATGGCATTTCCAGAGAAAATAGATTCAGTGCTAGAAGAATCAGCAGGGAAATGCACCAGAGAAGGTCCACTCCAGACAGATGCATCTGGATCCACTCCAGAAATGGAGCTGCCAAAATTTTCATCAGAAGAAGAAACTGAGGAAAAGGTGATGCCTTCAGAAAGCATCCCCTTTACTGAATTTCCAGCAGAAACAGAAGGAAGATGCACAACAGAAGGTGCACTCCAGACAGGTGCATCTGGATCCCCTCCAGAAATGGAGCTGCCAAAATCTTTATCTGAAGAAGAAACTGAGGAAAAGTCAATTTCAGAATGCATCCTTTCTACCGAATTTTCAGAAGAATCAGCAGGAAGATGCACCAGAGAAGGTGCATTCCAGACATGTGCATCTGGATCTCCTCCAGAAATGGAGCTGCCAAAATTTTCCTCTGAAGAAGAAACTGAGGGAAAGGTGATGACTTCAGAATGCATCTCCTCTGTTGAATTTCCAGGAGACTCAGAAAGAATATGCACCACAGAAGGTGCACTCCAGATGAGTATATCAGGATCCCCTCCAGAAATGGAGCTGCCAAAATCTTCATCAGAAGTAGAAACTGAGGAAAAGGTGGTGATGACTTCAGAAGGGATACCCTGTACCAAATTTTCAGAAGAATCAGCAGAAAAATGCACCAGAGAAGGTGCACTCCAGATGAGAACATCTGGATCCCCTCCAGAAATGGAGCTGCCAAAATCTTCATCAGAAGTAGAAACTGAGGAAAAGGTGGTGATGACTTCAGAAGGGATACCCTGTACCAAATTTTCAGAAGAATCAGCAAAAAAATGCACCAGAGAAGGTGCACTCCAGATGAGTACATCTGGATCCCCTCCAGAAATGGAGCTGCCAAAATCTTCATCAGAAGTAGAAACTGAGGAAAAGGTGATGATGACTTCAGAAGAAATACCCTCTTCTGAAGTTGCAGAAGAATTAGCAGAAAGATGCACCAGGGAACATTCACAAACAAGTACATCTCAATCACCTCCAGAAATGGAGCTTCTAACATCTTCATCTCGGGAAGAAGCTGAGCAAAAGGTGATGACTTCAGAACAAGTCCTGACTTCTACTGAATTTCCAAAATATGTTCCGACTGAAACAATAGAGTCTCAGAGTTACAAAATTGTGCAGAAAATTAGTGCAGTTGCTCAATTTCAACAATCACAAGAGGCCATTTCTCCTTTAAAGCAGAAGAGTGAACTGTGTCTAATGGATTTAAATGAATTTGGAATTCAGGAAGTTTTACAAGTTGGTCACCAAGTTTCTCTGGCAGAAGAGAAAAATCATGAAATTCAGCCAGCAACTGTAAATGTAGAGACAGAAGACGCCATTGAAGTAGCAAAAGAAATGCCTTCATATTCTATAGTATCTGAAGATAGAGAAAACTGGAATTCCAGAAAGACAGATGCCGATCTTGAAACTGTGAAAGAGATTGTAAATGAAACAGAAAGTAAGAAATACGATTCAAAGCTTCAGTTAAAAACAGATGTAGTTGTTTCAACAGAGACTCAAAACATCATGCTAGGAAATATTGTCTCAGCAGATCATCCAGTAGGATCTCTTGAAACAGAACAATCAACAATAAAAGATTTAGAAGTTGAGCTTATAGATGAAAACCAAGAAAAGTTAATAGAACATCAGACTCAGAAGAAGAGAAAAGAAGATTACAGTCAATCAACAGAATTTCCTGAGATGCCTAAAGAGGAAGACACCATATCTGGTGACAGTCCTCAACTTCAGACAAAACTCAGAAAATTCTGAGGTTTTATGTAAGTATTTAACTAAAATAATTCATCTGTAGTAGCTTAAATAAATAATTAGATCTTTTCAGATTTTATCAAGATAAAATACATGCAATATATTTATATTCTTCTGGTTCTGCAAACAATAGCTAAATAATTTATGCTAAAAAACTTATTTGAAATGGGGAAGAAATAAATGCCTAAGATGGTATTTTGGATTTCTGCTTGAGGGACTTGTTCTAATTTCAGTAAATAAGATTTGCCACAGAGTTAGTTGAGGAGGGGGACTTCAGCATAGTTTTCCCTAACTTGTTCCCCAAATGTGTTGCATGGCCATTGTTTCACCTTCCCCGCTGCTATCATTAAAGGCCTTCCAGACTAAGAAATTGTGTTAGATGTTTTTCACTTGCTGTAGTTATCCGATTTCCACAACTCTGCTTTATTTTTCTAGTGTGCTTTCTTTACAGCAGCCATGCAATTTTAATACCATCTACACCTGCAGTTGTGACTTTTTTCCCCCATCAAACAATATCATATTTATCTCCAGGTGCCTCTATTGCATTTTCTTTACTTCCCTGCCTTATTTCCATTCATCCATTGGTGTCACCTAACATTCATAATTTTGTACTATATTTACACAAATTCAATCCTTTTTCTTTCAGTATAATACAATTATTGCCAATCTGTGAACTACTTTTGTACATTCAACAATTTTGGTGATATATGTTCTTATATCTGTTACATACATTTCATTCCAGGTTGCAGTCTAGATATTGACTACCATCACCTATCAAAGCTTTGGCCATTGGAGATTTTCACATTACAGTTTTCTTAGATGTTAGTAAGTTACAGAATATGTGGACTAGGTTATCAGCCTTACTGGCAAGAGAAGAGAATTAATTCAAATGTGAAATTAAACATACATGTAACAAGAATGCTTGAAGCAGAAACATGGAAGTGGATTATATGAATTGCTCCCATCTAACAGTAGAAGAGGAGCAGGAGGAAAGGAATGATTGAGAAACAGATGCGCCTTTTATTTACAAACAATAGCTTGTTTCTTTATTGTAGAATGTGCTGTGAGAGTTTTAAAAATATGTATTCATCTTTTAGAATTGTAAGCTTTTAGGCTCCTATGTTGTTATTGTTACTCAGAGTAATTAGCCACTTCAATCCCAATGAACTCTAAAAGTTTTACACTCCAGGTACATATTAAAGATTAGAACAATCAATAACACATTGTTTATAATCATTCACTTGTTGCATTGAGTAAATGCTATGTCGATTCAATCACAAACATTTTCTCATAATATAAAACTTTCAAGTCTCCAAACCTCTTTCCTCTCCAAGCCATTTAAGGTTTTAATGTTGACAACCAACACTCTTAGCTGCATCCAGAAGACCACAGGCAAACAGTGTAGCTCTCTGAGTAGTGGTGTTACCTGGGCAAAATGGGGAATAACTAGTTTCATATAGTCATACATAAGTTGTCGTTGTCTGTCTTTGGCCAAGGCGTCCATCTCCAATTTATGTGCCTCTGGTAGCTTTGAACAGTACTGCTAGACAGTAATTGGCAAAAGTACAATTATTCACATCCTTATCTTTAATATATTGTGATTTGCTAGTGATGTAAATTACTAGTTAAGATGCTCTCATTGTAAGGTATTCTTGATTTTTTTTGTTATTGTTCCAACAGTTCTGTTGAAGACTGCTTCTTACACTTGGAGGGACCAGTACCCAAAGAAGGTAGCAGAAAAGGATGTATTCTGCTTAAACTGGCTGAAGACCAATGATTTAGCTGTGAGAACATGTCCGTGCTTTCAGATGTTTTTCTGAGGAAGTCATCTGACAATCCTGAGCTACCATCAGGAGCTTGAGCCACCTCCTTTAGTTTTGATTGTGAATACTTCCTTTCACAATATTCCTTTATCTTTATTTTTGTTGTTGATAAGGAGATTGTGGTGGGATGTTGAATGAGGGCAAGAAGTATTTCTGTTGAAATGATGTCAGTCTCTTAATCTGGAAAGGAAGTTGGCATCTTTTGAGATTCCCTTTCTACCAGTGCTTCTCAAACTGGATTTTAATTTTTGTTTATTTATGTTTCCTCTTCTTTCTATGTAAAAGATTGAAAGAAAATTATTTCACTTGTTTGGACCAAGAGGTAGTATGAACGACCCATCACTAACCATAGATGGCTCCAACCAACTTAACATTGGTTTCCCATTTGCTTGGAGGAATGTGAGAATAAATGTTTTATGATATATTTGCTATTGATTTCATAAAGTTATTGCCAAACAATACAACTTCTCTTGATCTGTTAGTAAATTGTAAATCTAATTCATACTTCATGAACAGTGAGATACACTGATTTCTTTAAAATAATTTAAGGATTTGGCTTACATTTATATTTGCATTCATATTCAGAATAAATGCATTATAAGAAGATTTAGGATGCCTGGAATAAATACACTCAATTTTGTTCAGTTCATAATATGAGGTCATAATAAGTTGCACGCACAAAATGGGCAGGCTTCAAATGCTCAGTAACTGAATAATCATTAAAATATTCTTCTTTCAAAATTTGATCTTCTAGTCACAAAGTTGCATAGCCAGTCAAATGAAATTGTATTTTATAGTCTTCATATCTATCCAAATGAGCTTTTTCCAAGGCCCATCAGGCTCACTGTCCTACCTGTATTATATTTAATTTGAAATGTATCCAGGAACCTATAAATACATACTGTTAAGAGCTGTACAATGAGGAATAAAAGATCATTGATATGACTGCACCATCTAGTGGTCACTATACACATTTTATAATTTAGGATAACTTTTGGCTAATAATACTACTTTTATTCAGCTAAAATATGGAATGGCAAGTGTTTCATACAGTTAATTCTACATTATATCTGGAATAGCTTGGCTATAAAAGGCAAATATGACAAATAATATGCAATCCTGTACATGCATTATGACATTGCAGTGGGCTGTTTTGTGCAAGTTAATAGTGAAAGATGTTACTCCTTTTGTATAAAAAGAAAAATCCACTTAGACTATGGTGAGTAGGTATCTTTGATTTTTTTAAAGAAAAGTCATATACTGGATATGTCGATATCAAGATATAAGCAATTTCTTTTTAAATTATAAATGGCTGTTTCTTTTAGTATATGTTTAATTCAATCATTCTGTTTCATTGATTATCTTCATTGATACAAAACCCAGTAGAATCCAGGTACCCAAAGATCAGTCAGTCATTTTGGTATAAGGAAATATTTTGCACCTTTTTTAGTTTTAAATGCATCAGTGAGGGAAGACACAAGATATAATAAGCCCTGTCTCTTCATCAGAAAATATTAAGTGGTGCCAAAGGGAAGAAGAAGCCATACAAGCAATGAGTAGTTTCTTCTGGCCAGAATAGCAATCATAGCTTGAACCTGCCAAACAATATCCCTCCAGAAATTCAATTTGATCTCTTTGCTTCCACATTTCTGTTGGAGTAATGGAAAAGTCTGATCTTTTCTACATCACATTGACCTCATCAAAATGTTTAAAAATTGTCAGTCTGTTCAAGTATATGCCAACAAAAAGTAGCTTCTTCATTCCAATATGTGTATACATTTTTTTCCAATACTAAACAATAAAAACGTGTATATGCTGTTATGTGCTTTTTCTTAGGCATGATAGAAGAGCATAATGAAACAATGTGTTCACTCCAGTTGAGTGGTATTTCATAAAGCTAATTTTATCTTTCAAAACCAATGAATAAGTTAACCTATAGGCTCCTTAGAATATTTTTTCTGAAAGTTGATAGTATAGATTGCACAAATGTATTTACTTCTAGACCTCTGAATTGTTGTCCCATAGTTCCTTAGTGTGATAGAATAGATAAGAAAACTTAATTTACTTGAAGATGGAAACAAGGAGGACTTGTAGCTCTCTCAATTAGATAGTCTATTTAGCTGCTTATATTTAAAATGTTCAGTAATAAGTGTCCCAAATTAATTGGCATATACAGTACTTTGTTATAACATCATTTCCCCCAGCTACAAGTTTTGTTCTGTGTGCAAGACACTAGCTTTCTCACTTTCATTAGATCTTTTATTAAATAATAAAACCTTGTGGCATTTCATAAAGTTAATTTTATCTTTGAAAAGCCAATGAACAAGTTAACCTATAGTTCCTTAGAACATTTCTTTTTTGAAAGTTGATAGTATCAATTGCACAAATGTATTTATTATTAAGAAATATAGCTCTATTTAATTTCAATAAAATATAAAACTACAATCCCTATATACATGTGACTTATTATTTAGCATTTTTCTTCAGGCAAACATGGATTTTTCTTGGGGAGCAAGGGTCCTCTAAGTCATCAAAAAGAAGAGGCAGAGGCAATGTAACTCATCTGCTCTTATTCCTGTGTTGTGATATCTTTTTCAATAGATCTGCTGAAATTCCAGTTTAAGACCTGATCTATCTTACCCCACTATTTCTGGAATTCCCTTTTGCCTGATCAAGTTTCTTTATGTGATCCACTTGATTAGGAAATGTTTATTATGTATAGCCCACTTCAAAATAAGATTTGTTTTGGTGTCACTTTAATTTTATAGCACCATTTTAACAGCTAATGGGAAACCAATTATTTAAACAAACTATAATCTGTTTATGGAAAGCCGTTATTGTGAAAGCTGCAGCAAGTGAAATAATAATACAAAATACAATGGTGGCATGACCTATGTAATCCTGGACTTTATATCTCCCTTTATAGCTCTAAGATTGTTAATAGTTGTGTAAAGTTAAACATTTAAATAAAATCTGGTAATAACAATGTAAATAGTTACTGACTACAAGTTGAGGAACAAGTGCTTAATTTGGGAACTTTTTTTAAAAAAAAGATACTATGGCCTTTCTCTAAGCAATGTCAAGAGCATAAATCGTATAACCAGTCATTCTTCTTGCAACTGATGGTCTCAAAACAAAAAATAAGGCACCCAAAGAATTTTTGTTGTGTTGCAGGGAGCATGTCTCTATTCACAGATAGTGCTTTGATACAGCGTGTTGCTTTGGCCTCAAAAGTACTTCAGACAAGGCTGCAAATTTTAGCTTGTGCCTCAACTCCAAGCTTTTGCAGTTTCTTCTAATTGATTGTATTGGATTATATTTTGGTTTTCTATGTTGTTTTTAAGGTAGATTTTCATGGATTAAATAAAATTCAAATAATTCATTCTTGTGTTGTGATTTCTTGGGTGGGTAATCCTTATGTAATTGTAGTACTGCCATCTGTGCTTAAGCAGAAGGGTTTGGATGCCCTTAGAACTTCAGTTGGGGAAATAGTTTTTATTTTATATTTTTTAAAAAGGAGGAGACAAATAAAACTAAAACAAAATTATAGACTAAAAATTTAAAAGAAAAGCAGAAAAAGGAATTTGAAACAAAATTGGGAATGCAAAATGTGAAAAAGGTAAAATATTTAGGCATCTGGTTAACAGCAAGACGCTCTTCAATCAAAAAAGATAACTGACAAATTAATAACACAAATTAAAAAAGAACTGGAAACATGGAGGAAATTACAACTATCACTACTGGGGAAAATCGCAGCAATTAAAATGTCTACCTAAAATACTATATCTCTTTCAAACTTTTTAAACCTTTTTAAAGAATTAGATCGAATAATAAGTAAATTTGGGATGAAAATGAAACTATTACAGGACAAAAGAGAAAGGGGTGGCTTTGGACTCCCTGATTGGGAAATGTATTATCAAGCTGCGGCCATGGTATGGATCAAAGATTGGATTAATCTGGAAAATAAAAGAGTATTGTTAATAGAAGGGCACGACTTGCAGAGAGGGTGGCATAGTTTTCTATGGAATGGGAGATGTAAACAGCATGCGTATTTTCAGAACCATATGATTAGAGATTCATTAATTCGGACATGGAATAAGATTTTAAAAAATCATTACACTAAAATACCAAATTGGTTGTCAACTATGGAAGCACAAATCTACCCAAATGTAATGGACCTTGGAAAAAAGAGGACTTATAAAGAATTATTAGACACACAAGGAAGATTAAAAACAAGACAAGAACTACAGCAACAAAACATAAAGATAGATTGGTGGCCATACATGCAAATTCAGGCGAGATACAAAAAGGACAAAGAACAATTTGGTTTCTCCATGGAAAAACATCAATTAGACAAAATTCTACAAGAAATGGAAAAGAAAATGATTTCAAGAATATACAACTATCTACTGGATTTTAAAATGGAAGAGGAGGTGGTCAAAGAGACAATGGTGGTATGGGCGAAAAACGTTGGCCATAATATACATCTGGAAAATTGGGAGAGAATGGAGATCAAATTACAAATTAATTACATCTACAGCATTCAGGGAAAATCAGTATAAAATGTTTTACAGATGGCACCTTCCCCCTGCTAGACTGGCAAAAATGTTTAACTCAGACCCAAAATGTTGGAAGTGTGGAAAAGAAAAAGGCACCTATTTCCATACCTGGTGGACATGTCAAGAGGTGAAAAAATATTGGAATTTAATTAAACAATGGCTAGAAGAAATTACAAATCAGAAAATTGAACTTAATCCGGAAATGTTTTTATTAGGCATAATAACACAAACATGCAGTAAAACAGATAGATATGTCATGTTACATATATTAACAGCTGCAAGGATTCATACGCACAACTCTGGAAGGAAAAAAGGGTCCAACGGAAGGCATGGTTATAAAAAAAATAATAGATTGTACAGAAATGGACAGGCTAACGATGAAAATAAAAGACAGAGAAGATTCAATTTATTACAGGGCCTGGTATGCCTGGTATGAGTGGTTTAGAAATAAAAATAAAATAAAATGGCAATTAGGAAAAGAATGAGGGAATATGTAAATATGTAAATATAGAGAAGATTGATGTGTAAGGATAAAAGATTGATTTATAGCAAGAGTAAGATGTAATGGTAAAGGAATAAGTAAATATATATATATACTGAAGAATGCAAAGAGATACAAAAGATGTCTTGATGTTGATTACGATGTATAAAGTTTATTTTTTAAAATTTCAAAACTTAATAAAATTTATTTTAAAAGATAAATAAAAAGGAGGTGCTCATAGAATCACATCATTATTCATGTCAACATACACTAGCAAAGAGGTTTAGAGAACTATTTAAAGCCTCCCAAGACCTCTGCCACCTCCTACGGCTGCCTCTTACAGCCTGCAGCCGTAGCTGCCAGCCAATGGGAGTGCAGGGTTTCTTCCCGCACTATTTAAACCAATACCATTTGACATTTTACAAGAACAGTTCAAATAAACCAATAACATTCAAACCTACATACATAACACCCCTCCCCACTAGGTTCAGTCCATACCAAACCCCAACCTATCTAATGTATTCCTTTAAATAGGTGGGGCTCTTACGTACGTTGAGACCTTCGTGGTTCAGAAGTTTTAACGTTCTCACCCAGTGAGAGGGGAAATGTGTCTGCTGACATTTCCTGTTGGGACTTCCTGTGAAAGGAGACCCTGTTAGACTGTTAGAATCTGGTCTCTCCTCCCAACCCATCTCCATTCCAATGTCAGCACCCAAGTCAGGTAGTGATGTGCAATCTTCCACTTCTAAGGATGGATCTTGGCATTGTGACAGGGTTCGGGATGGTTCCTGTCGCAATGGCTCGTTACACATGGGGTTGATTCCTGTTTGCTGATTTTCCTCCTGTTCCCCCCTTCCCCTAGAAGAGACATCAGGTGAGGGACCCAGAGAGAGACAGGGGCGATGTTCCTGAGGGAACCTGGATCTAAGTTGGTCAATGTGCCTGCTCCAGAGGAGGCCATCCTCTGTTTGTACCCTGTAAGAACGAGGGCCAGTGATGTGAGTTATTTCAGCAGGAATCCACAAAGGTTCACCTATAAGGTTCCTAGCATATACAGAATCTCCCACACTAAAAGAACGAACTTTGGAAGTGGAATCCAGTGGTGCGTTGGGTGCGTAAGTGGGATGAAGGCGGTCAAGGGAAGACCTAAGTTTCCTACCCATCAACAACTCTGCTGGGGACAAGTTATTTGATGGGCTAGGAGTGATGTGTTGAACACTAAGAAGTTTTTCAAGCTTCTCAGTGATATCCCCAGGACCCAGCTGCTGAAGCTTCTCTTTGGTAAAGCGTGCCATGCGTTCAGCCCGGCCATTGGCCGAAGGGTGCCCAGGGGCAGTGAGGGCATGTCTGATACCCTGTTGAGCTAGAAAGGATTCAAAATGTTAGATGTGAATTGAGGGCCATTGTCAGAAACAAGGACATCTGGTAACCCATGGGTTACAAACAATTTTCTGAGCTGCTTGATGACAGCCTCAGTTGTAGTGGATGTCATGGGAATTACCTCTAGCCATTTGGAATATGCATCTACTATAACTAGAAAAGTGTGCCCTCTTGTAGGGCCTGCAAAATCAATGTGGATTCTAGACCATGGGCCCCTAGGACATTCCCATTCCTGTGTGGGGGTGAGGTGGAGCAGGCCTGACTACCTGGCAATTGGGACAAGAGGCTACCCAGTTTTCAACCATTTTGTCAATACCTGGCCACCATACATAACTCCTGGCCAAACCTTTCATCCTTACAATCCCAGGATGACCCTCATGTAACATTTCCAAAACCTCCCTTTGCAGTTTTGCAGGAATAACCACCCTGTTACCCCACAAAATACATCCTCTTAATACAGATAATTCAGTTTGCCTGGACTTAAAAGGTTGGGCAAGGTGAGGTAGATCTTGAAGAGGCCAACCTTTCTTAATCCAGCCCATAACAGGTGCCAACACAGCATCTTTGGCAGTCTCTCTGGCAATCTCAGCAGCATGGACTGGAAGCTTAGCAACGGTCTCCAGGAAAAGGTGTGAGTTTCAAGTTCAAAGTCCTCCTTGTGGCAAGGTAGTGGGCAACGACTCAGTGCATCAGCATGTCCAATGTCCTTGCCAGGCCTGTGAATCAGTTTGTATGAATAGGCTGCAAGAAATTCAGTCCACCTCAGCATTCTTGGTGACAGGATATTAGGTGTAGGTTTGTCTCCTGCCACAATGCCTAATAAAGGTTTGTGATCTGTAACAATGGTGAATGACCTGCCATACAGATATTCATGAAATTTCTTAACAGCTGCAACAACTGCTAAAGCCTCCTTGTCCAATTGGCTATAATTCCTCTCTGCTTTGGACAAAGTGCGAGAGTAAAATGCAATTGGGGCTTCCTTCCACTGGGAAGCCTGTGACTCAAACCCCCACTCCAAAAGGGGATGCATCACAAGTCAGAACAACAGGCAAATTCTCAGAGAACTGTATCAACACAGCATCAGACGTGATTAGTCTCTTAATACTGTTAAATGCTGACTGTTCCTTCCTCCCCAGATCCAAACAGCTTCTTATCAAGCAGGCGATGTAAAGGCTCAGCAATAGATGCTTTGTGAGGTAGAAACATGTGGTAAAAGTTAATAAGTCCAAGGAAGGCTTGCAAATCTGTCTTGCATCTAGGTTTAGGGGCTTCCTTGATTGCTTTAACCTTGGCATCAGTAGGGTGGATGCCATGCTTGTCAATCATGTACCCCAGGAACTCAACTCTGTCTGTTTTGAGTGTACATTTGTCTTCCTTGACTTTTAAACCCGCTTTTCTGAATCTGGTAAGGACTTCTCTGAGTCTCTCTTGAAGCTGAGTGTCATTTTCAGCAGAGATTAACACATCATCAAAATAAGGCACTACCCCTGGCAGTCCTTGCAACATTCTTTCCATAAGGCTTTGAAAAATGCCAGGTGCCACGCTTACTCCAAATTGTAGTCTTTTACATTTGAAGGCACCTCTATGAGTCACAATTGTTTGTGCCTCTGCAGTGGCATCATCAACTGTTAATTGTTGATATGCCTGAGCCAAGTCCAGTTTAGCAAATACTGTACCCCTGCCAAGGAATGGAGCAGATGATGCACAACTGGTACTGGGTATGCGCTCTGCTGCAGCATGGTTAAGTGTCCCCTTATAGTCACCACAGATTCTCACTGACCCATCAGCCTTGACTGGTGTGACTATGGGTGTTTCCCATCTGGAGTGGTCAGTAGGCTCTAAAACCCCTTGAGCAATGAGCTTATCTAATTGTGCATCAATTTTTTCCTTTAAAGCAAATGGAACCCTCCTGGGCTTTAAACGAATTGGGGCACCTTGGGGTCTAGGCTGAAAGCAATAGGGGTCCCCATATACTTGCCCAGTCCTTCGCTGAAGACCTCTGGAAACTCAGACTTCAAGGACTCCTCCCATTCAGAGCTGCTCACGTGATGATGCCAGTCACCTCGATGCCTAGTGGCTTGAACCACTCAAGTCCCAGCAAACTTGGGCGATCCTTGTCCACGATGGTCAGGGGCAAACGTTTGGTGTGGCCTTTAAACTGCACGTTGAAATCTCTTGCTCCAACTACTGGAATCTTGTTCCCTTGGTAGTCTTTAAGAGTCAGTGCTTGCTTCTGGAAATGCTTCTTCTGAATGTTGGGAAAGAGTCTGTGGATAGTGTCCCATGACACCATAGATAAATAAGAGCCTGAGTCCACTTCCATTTGGCAAGGCCTTCCTTCAATAAACACCTTCACGTACTTTTCTGCTTTTTAAGGGTGAAGAATGACCAATAGTGATTGTTTGGTGAGTTTCATTCTTGCCATTTGCTTCTAAATTTCCCCCATTTTTTCAAGGAAATTGTTGGGCTTAAAGTCTTTATCAGGAAATTTTTTCCTAATAGGTGGAGTTCTGGATGATTTGCAGACTCTGGCTATGTGACCCCGCTCACAACGTAGGCAAATGGAGTCAAAGAACTTGCATTCAGTGCGGGGTGGCCCCCCACAGCCTCTGCAATAGAATCCTTGCCTGTTTTTCCCAGAGTCTTTTCTTTTCTTCTCCATTCTGAGTCTAAAAATCCCCTCCTCTGCCTCACTGCCATCAGAATCAGAGTCTATTTGTTCGCAATGGGCTGTTGTGGATTTTCCCCATCAGAATGGCTTGAGGCCTGGCTTGAGGCCTTGTTAATCTTTTCATGGCCGCTGCTGAGGACTTGGTGGCTTCCGCTGAAACAGCTTCTTCAATGGCCTCTTTAAACGTGATCTTAGGTTTCATTAATAGTTTGCTTTGTAAGACCTTATCTTTAGGCCTAAAACAAACCGATCACGCATGGCCTCTTCTAAGTTGGTAAAGTCACAAGCACCCCAATGTCCCTTAAACTTGCCACGAAGTCATTAACATTCTCGCTATCCCCTTGATCCCGACGGTAAAATTCGTGTCTCTTAATGAGGCACGATACTTGTGGGGCGTAATGGGCTCTTAAAAGTTTCTCTAAATCGGGCCATTCCATTACCTTCAGCTCTGCTGCTCCCGCCAACGCCTTCGCCATTTTGAAGACTGCCGGACCGCAGTGCGTGAGAAAGACCGCCCTCTTCCGTCTCTCGGGGATGCCGGTGAGATCGTTCCCTTCCAGATACATGTGGAAACGATCCGCATACGATTCCCAGTCTTCCGCCGCCGGATCGAACGGTGCGGGGGGGTTCAGCGCAGCCATCTCGCCAGTTGCTTGTTCGTTGCGTCGTCTTCTCTTCAGGGAAATCCCACCTTCGTCGCCAGTGTTAAGTTTGCATGAAGAGTCAGACGCGAGGAGTTCCAGCAAAGAGTTTATTAAGTGACTACAGCTCAAATAGACCCGTCCTGGCTTGGCTACGGCTGCCTCTTATAGCCTGCAGCCGTAGCTGCCAGCCAATGGGAGTGCAGGGTTTCTTCCCGCACTATTTAAACCAATACCATTTGACATTTTACAAGAACAGTTCAAATAAACCAATAACATTCAAACCTACATACATAACAATTACGATGTATAAAGTTTATTTTTTAAAATTTCCAAAACTTAATAAAATTTATTTTAAAAAGATAAATAAAAAGGAGGTGCTCATGGATCACATCATTATTCATGTCAACATACACTAGCAAAGAGGTTTAGAGAACTATTTAAAGCCTCCCAAGACCTCTGCCACCTCCTGAAGTGCCCTGTGTTTTTCTCCTTGCCTCTCAGGGTCCCTACAGGCCTCAGCCTGCTCCCAAGGCAGCAGAAAATACCAGTGTGCAGGCGGCTGTTGGTTTGTAGGCCTTGACCTGCTTCCCATCCAGCCACCAAAGGAAGCCTAAAGCCGAGCAGCAGAAACTGCTGGTATGAGGGGAGCTGTTGCAGTTGGCAGGCCTCAGCCTGCTTCCCATCCAGCCACCTAAGGGACTTGTAGGATTTGACCTTTTCCTCAGCCAGCTCCAGGACTAAGCAGCACACAATATCTTTGTGTTTTTGCAGAGGCACCTGACCAATATGATCTGAGGCTCAGCTATTTTTACAGAGGCTGCCTCACGGTCACCTTGCACTATTCTGCAAATAGGTTACTATTCTTGTGGGCCTCTGGTGGGTGAGGGCCATTTTTAAAGAAAACTCCACAAACAAAACCTCTTTTTTAAAAAAAACAGAGCCTCCTACAGGCTTGCGAAAGTAGTACCTGCTTACAGAATAGGACGAGGTTGCCATGAGGTGGCTTCTATAAGAAAGCTGAGCCTCACATCGCATTGTATCCCATAGCACTGGCCTGGCTATAACAGCCTCTATGCACTAGTAACGTCTTCTGCCTGGCTTTAGGATCCCTTGAGTGGCTGAGTTGCCAGATTGGGAATAGGTCAACGGCCTGTGGGGACCCGGTGAGATGAGTGGAGAAGATAGTGGAGGGAGCTCTACAGCGTCCTTGTCAGTCATAACACTGAACAACTGCTACGGCAATGCAGCAGCTGCAATTTTAAACCAGATTGTTACATCTCTTTAACACCTAAAGAAGGACTGGACCTAACCTCTGTGAAGAATTACAGTTAAGGATTTCTCTTCTTAATAACAGTTACAAACTTCTTGCATCTATCTTAGCCAAAAGACTTAAGTTTTACAGGATTGCATACATGAAGACCAGCATGGTTTTTTACACAAAAGACAAGTAAAAGACAATGAAAGAGTAATCTTGGATATAACTGAACATTTACAACAACTTAGCGACAAACAGGTTGCACTATTTTTTCCAGATGCAGAAAAAGCATTTGATAATTTGAACTGGGACTTTAGGTTTAAAATAGGTAAAATATATGGGGGTGATTCTTACAAATGAAAATTCTAAGTTATATTAAAAACTAAAAATATGGAAGGAGATAAAGTTGGATTTAAACAGACACTAAAAACTATAATTGTCATTAATGGAAGAATTTCAGTAATTAAATGTATTGCCTAGTGTTATTTCTATTCCAGACTACACTGATATTGATTAAAAATTCTTCTTTTAAACAGTGGCAGAAATATATATATAAATTCATTTGGCAAAATAAAAAAACAAGAATCAAATACAAGCTATTACAGGATTCTAAAGAGAGGTGTGGTCTGGGTTTGCAGGATCTTAATTATATAACGATGCTTGTTTGATATAGTTGAAAGATTGGATAACTTTAAAAAACTCAAGATTGTTAGACATTAAGGCTCCTATTTGTGATATGGGTGGCATGCCTATTTGTGGTAGCACAAAGTAAAAGTTAACTCTGATTTTAAAAATCATATTAAGCAATTGATGGGCATGTATGGTGGAAATATAAAAGAAGATTGGCTGAAAGAGTGAGTGCCACCTTGGTTATAACCTCATGAAGCACTATATAGAACAGAGAAGTTACTGGGATGTAAATGGATAATATACTGGAACTTATTGGCACTTGAAAAAGAGGAACCCAAGATAAAGACAAGAGAACAATTAGTAAGTGAAGGATTTGGTGACTGGTTTAATTATTATAGAATTTTTGAAAGATTTAAACTTGATAAAATAGTTTTGTTTTCACAAGAATTGTATTTGAACTGGATAAAAATTTATGATGACTACTTGGTTGCTAAAGTATATTAAATGTTACTTATGAATCTGGAAGATGAATACGTCAAAGACTGTATGGTAGAATAGAATAAAATAGAGTAGAGTAGAATAGAATAGAATAGAATAGAATAGAATAGAATTCTTTTATTGGTCAAGTGTGATTGGACACACAAGGAATTTGTCTTGGTGCAAATACTCTCAGGGTACATAAAAGAAAAGATACATTTGTCAAGAGTCAAGAATCCTAAGGTACAACACTTAATAATAGTCAAGGTACAATAAGCAATCAAATCATACTAAGAAACAGTCCATATAAATCATAAGGATACAAGCGACAAAGTTTCAGTCATACAGTTACAAGTGGGGGGATGGACAATAAGGAGTGATGAGAAGATTAATAGTAATAGTAGTGCAGACTTTGTAAATAGTTGGACAGTGTTGAGGAAATTATTTGTTTAGCAGAGTGATGGCGTTCAGGAAAAAATGTCCTTGTGTCTAGTTGTTCTGGTGTGCAGTGCTCTATAGCGTTTTGAGGGAAGAAGTTGAAACAGTTTATGTCCGGGATGTGAGGGGTCTGTAAATATTTTCACAGCCTCTTTGACTCGTGCAGTATACAGGTCCTCGATTGAAGGCAGGTTGGTAGCAATTGTTTTTTCTGCAGTCCTAATTATCCTCTGAAATCTCTGTCTGTCCTGTTGGGTTGCAGAATCAAACCAGACAGTTAAAGCGATGCGGATGACAGACTCAATAATTCCTCTGTAGAACTGTATCAGCAGCTCCTTGAGCAGTTTGAGCTTTCTGAGTTGGGCGAGAAAGAACATTCTTTGTTGTGCTTTTTTGATGATGTTTTTGATGTTAGGTGTCCATTTTAGGCCATGTGATATAATAGAACCTAGAAATTTGAAGGTCTCTGCTGTTGATACTGTGTTGCCTAGTATTGTAAGAGGTGGTAGTATGGGAGGGTTTCTTCTAAAGTCTACCACCATTTCTACGGTTTTGAGTGTGTTCAGTTCCAGATTGTTCCGGTTACACCATGAGGCAAGTTGTACAACCTCCTGTCTGTATGCAGATTCATCATCTCGAATAAGACCAATCACTGTTGTGTCATCTGCAAACTTCAGTATTTTAACAGAAGGATTGTTTGAGATGCAGTCATTGGTATATAGGGAGAAGTGGAGAAAGCACACAGCCTTGTGGGGGGTGGTGTGCTAATTGTACAGGTATCAGATGTGATTCTGCCTAGCTTCACCTGCTGCTTCCTGTCTGTTAGGAAGCTTATGATCCACTTACAAGTGTGTTCAGGTACCACTAGTTGGTTTAATTTAGTTAGAAGAATGTCTGGAATGATGGTATTGAATGCTGAAATGAAGTCTACAAAGAGGACCCTTGTAGGTATTTGGAGATTCAAGGTCTAGGATGTAGTGCAGAGCCATATTAACAGCATCATCTGTTTATCTATTTGCTCGGTATGCAAATTGCATGGGATCTAACAGCTGATCCATGATGGTTTTCAGATGGGACAGCACTAGCCTTTCCAAGATTTTCATAACTACTGATGT
This sequence comes from Naja naja, assembly GCA_009733165.1. Taxonomy (NCBI): domain Eukaryota; kingdom Metazoa; phylum Chordata; class Lepidosauria; order Squamata; family Elapidae; genus Naja; species Naja naja. The sequence goes on along the minus strand of CM019148.1, from coordinate 91,696,802 downwards.
TAGAGCAACTGATCTGTAGTCATTCAGTTCCTTGATGGAGGGATGATAGTAGAGCACTTGAAGCAAGAAGGAAAATAGCACACCTCTAATGATTTATTGAAAATTCGGGTGAAGATGGGGGCCAACTGGTCAGCACAGACTTTTAAGCAAGGAGTTATCTTGTCTGGCCCTGGTGCTTTTCCTGGCTTTTGTCTGTGAAATAGATCTTGCACTTCTTTTTCAGTGATCACCAGAGGTTGTGAACCCAATGCGTTGGGGTCGGTTGTAGGAGGTAAAATATGTTAAAATAGATTTTTAAAAATGGACATAACAATGCAAGATAAATGGGAAAATTTATGAACTAATGAATTAAAACTTACTTTGAATTATAATTTAAATATTTTTTGAAAAAAAATGAAGTACTGTTGGCATTTGACTCCAGATAGGTTTATCATATATGGTGGTCTTGCAAATATGTGAAAACACTCTGGATAACTATAATAATGATAATGCAGAAAATATTTAAGATACAAATATTAATGAAACCTGAAGCTTTTCTTTTAGGTATTATGAATAAACCAATGGAAAAACAATTTGAGACATTATTTCTTTACACGATGACACTGCAAGGATTGTACTCACTAAGCACTGGAAAGGAAAAAAGATGCCAACTATGGAAGAACAGTTTTTATAATTGACTGCACTAGCAGAGATGCGAAAATGAACTGCTTTGATTTGAGACAATGGACTAGACCAGGGGTGTGAAACTGGTGGCCCATGGGCCAAATGTGTTACACGCAGGCCACGCCTACCCCAACTCCATGAAGGGAGAAAAACATCTCAAAACATGTGATGGCAACATGACGCGGTGAGTTTGACACCCATGGACTAGACTAAGGTTTACTTTGAATAATATTTTACAAGATTTAGGAATTACTCAAGCATTATATATGAAGGGGGAAAAAGTTCCATTTTCAAACTCACTTTATAGATACAAAACTACATTAGAGCTTTCTTTCAATTACATGCATCAGATCAATAAAAATCCAACTAACTCCAATTAGCTAATGAAATTTAAGTCACTCCCTCCAGTTTATCCTCATAGAATAAAATCAGATGGATTTCTGACTTTCAACACACTTGATCAGAGGTGGCATTCAGCAGGTTCTGACCAGTTCTGGAGAACCGGTAGCGGAAATTTTGAGTAGTTCGGAGAACCGGCAAATGCCACCTCTGACTGGAGATTTTACAGTATCCTTCCCCTGCCACGCCCACTAAACCACGCCCACAGAACGGGTAGTAAATTTTTTTGAATCCTACACTGCACTCGATCACTCAAGAGGGCTGCTTCATTCTAACTACAGGTAGTCTCAATTCATGACCAGTCACTTAGTAACCAAGCAATCCCACAAAAGGTACTTAGGACCTAGATTCAAATTTCCAACAACTGCTTTCCCCCCTCAGTCATGTAATTGCATATAGGTAATAGCAATACCACTTAGACTTATATACCACCTTATAGTGCTTTACAACCCTCTCTAAGTGGTTTACAGAGTCAGCATATTGCTTCTAACAATTTGGGTCCTCATTTTATCCTTGACTTATAACAGTTTACTGACTGTTTGAAGTTGCAACAGCACTGAAAAAGTGATTTATGACCATTTTTCATACTTACAATTGTTGCAGCATCCCCATGGTCATGTATTCAAAACTGAGACACTGGGCAGCTGACTTATGACATTTGCAGTGTCCTGGAGTCAGGTGATCACCTTTTGAGAACTTTGCTCAAGCAAAGTCAATGGGGAAGCCACATTCACTTGATAACCATGTTACTAACTTAACAATTGCAGTGATTCACTTAACAACTGTGACAGGAAAGGTTAAAAAATGGGGCAAAATTTACTTAACAATTGTCTTGCTTGTCATCAGAAATTTTGGGCTCAATTGTGATTGTAAGTCGAGGACTATCTGTATTGGGTTCTTGGCAACCAGCCCACATTTATAGCTGTTTGCAGTGTCCCATGGTCATAACACCACAATTTGCAACAATTTTTTTTGCCAAAAACCAGCATTTACTTTCAGTTTTTGGCAAAAAAAGTCCATTGCAGAAAACGAGTTTGCTTAACATCCATGGTGATTTAGTTAAAGACCACCACAAAAAAAGGTCATAAAATTGCAACAGACACGTGATAACCTCTTAATGCCTGATTTGTGACCATAATTCCAGGTTCATAATAAGGTGTGACTGACATAATGGAAAAGCTGATTCTTTGCTTGGATTGACAGTATTTGGAGGAACTGTCACATAAAGTTCAATATACAGTTTTATAGTTCACAAAAACTGAGATATGGTGTCCAGGAGTTTTAATCATTATAATCTGATCTGAGGACAATTGTACTAACTAGTTGCATCTTTCAAAAGGAAACAGACCTATTAAAACAATAAGGAGAGTGTTCTCCCAAAAATATAATGAATTCCTAAGAAGTGGGAATTCAAAATGCCTACTGGTTGTAACTGGTTGCATGGGGGGTAGATATAGGAACTAAGAGTATTTTGACTTTTAAAGAATGGGCTTTCTTATGTTCCAAACCCCACTCTGTCAATGACGACATCAATTGACCTTCTAATGATGCAGTAGTATTCCATGGCAGTTGAAAAACAGTTAAAAGACTCAGACAAAGCAAGTCACCTGCAGTCTAGCAATGACGGAGGATGCAAGACCCAGTTGAAAAGTCTCAGAAAAACTGTAAAGAAATGCTATCAAAAGATGGTAGAAGACCTGGGATCTTTTGTCTCTGCTGTTCTTGTATTAGGGGCTTGGTAAATATTGTAATAGAAGATTAAGATGTTTTATGTTCATTCCTGAATATTTCTATATGGGTTGAGCTTCAGTGGGAAAGTTTGATAGCAACTGCTTCCTAATAAGCTTCAGACTGCACTTTGGAGACATTTTTCAATTCAGGAACTGAATGAAATAATTCGTAAAAATGGATTAGGAGGCCTGGTATGATCATTATTACATTTATATCCCACCTCTGGGCACAATTTGTCCAAATCAGGACAGTATACATAGAGTTCCTGCCTTCTATTTTCCCCCAGAACAACTGTCCTGTGATTGAACTAAAAGATTGAGTAGTCCAAAGTCTCCCAACCAACTTTCATGCTCTTCAAACTGACTATTAATATAATTTTTTTAAATCACTACCAGTATTGAGGAGAATATTTATTTTGTCAAATGCATCACTCTTATCATGGGGAAAAAATAATGCTGCATTTTCCTTTTTTACTAATTCTAGTGGAATAAATAACATCACTTCCAGAATTATTTTTATTATAGAAAAACTGCATAAAGTATACCAGTATTAATAACATTGCAGATAACTAGCATTTTAAGAACCAAATATTTTTCAGGGTAGGACTATAAATCCTTTCCTTTCCCCTTTTTTCCCTTCCCTTCCCTTCCCTTCCCTTTTCACAAGCCTCATAGAATAGGTCAATTTTACACAGTATTTTAGCCTATGTCTGGAGTCAGCTACTGTCCTTTCAACACAGTTTAACAACAATGAGGGAATCACAGTTTTCTTTGTAAAGGAGTGTGCAGAAACCTCCTGGGTTGGTTCAGTTGCAGTCTGACCGCTTTCCCCAGCAGCTGAAGTTAAGGAGCCGTAGAGTGCAGCTCTTTCTGGTGGATGTTCCGCTTAGGAACCTTCGTGCGCAAACTTTCTGGGGCAGCCCCAAGCACCTGACGGGGAGTGCACAGGCACCTGTCTCCCCCCCCCCTTGCCATGCTGCCCTCTCGTGGGGAGGGGGAGATGGGACATGTCCACTGCGGCGGTGGCTACTCAGCTCTCCTGAGACAGGGCACTGCACAGCCGGTGCCTCTGCTTAAACTCTTTCCTACCTCTGGTGTGTCAGAAGAAGCCCTCCCCCCTCTCTCTAAGGCTTAGGAGTAGGAGCTTTAGTCAGGCCCCTTGGGTGTTGCGGCCTTCCAGCACCTCCGGCTCTCGCCTCATGCCTTGTTCCCTAGGCATGATGAAAGGCATCCTGGTCCTATACCTGTCTGGATTCTTTCGCACCTTCCTCTCCTGCTTTCCCCCACTTCACCCCCAGGAGAAGAAGTGAGAACAACTCCTCCCCCCAAAAAACAAGGCACCATATAAATAACACACACACACACACACACACACACTCACTGCTGGAGAGAATCCCTGAGGATGGGCTCCAACACGAGTCCACCTCTCCCGGTAACTGACCCAGATTGGAAATGCAGTACATCTGTGGCTAGTGGTGAAAGTGATGATTTTTTTACTATATATATTTGTTTTATTCAAGAAAAGATTAAAATGCAAAACTCCAAGACATAAAAAATAACAAAACATATAAACTTTATTTCTTTAGAAAGGATGAGATTTAGCTAAGGAAATTATGATGTAATAAGCATTCAAGAAAAAATGGTAAGCAAACAAAACAAATATGGATTGAAATTTTCTTAGAGATTAATGTCTATTGCTGTTTTTCCTATAATAAATATAAAATTTATAACTTAAAAAATGAAGTGAGACTTACATCAATTTATACTCATTAACTTTAGTACATTTGCAACAGACAGTTGCAACATGATTGGAACCTACATCCAGGAAATTTATAGGTTAATAAAATAAGGGATGGTTGAATTTCCCCAATGTAATTAAGTGCAGTTAATTAATTAATTAATTAATTAATTAACTGTAATGGCACTTCTCAATTTTTATCATAATTGAATATCTTTTACAGTTGGTGAAACAAAAGCTGAAAAATTTAATTCTGGAACAGGAATCTACTGAAAATATCAAGACCAGCCCACCAGAATTAAATTATAAGTCAAATGAAGATGAGATACAGAAAGACCCAGAAGATGCTAATAAACAGCTGGAATCAGAAGAAAAAGAAGATCAACCTAGTGTATCACCATCAAATGATGTTGGATTTAAAAAGGTTTTAAATTAGTTGGATTCAAATTTATAGTTAAAAAGGATAAACAGAGAAAGCTGAACCTGTTCAGCTATTGGATGTAAAGCCAGAGGTCACAGAAGGGTCAAATGATGTAGCTGGAGACTATAAACAATTCAAGACAGAGACAGCGGGAAAAGCCACATAAAGTGAAATCACTGCCTCTGTGGAGAAAGCCCAGACTGAGGAGATGAAAGGAAAAACCTCCTCTGAGAAAGTAGCAGAAAATCCAGTTGAAGCAGAAAGCAAAGAGGCAAGAATTAAAAACAATGGGACTCTCCATGTGAACTCTCCAAACTCTCCAGTAAGCCCATCAACCGCTGAAGCTGCATCACTTCTAAGGAAGTTTTTTACTGGGCTTAGAAAAAGGACAAGCTTCAGAAAACCTAAGGAAGTGCAATGTGAGAAAGAAAAACAAGAATAATAAATGAGAAAGAAGTGACAAAAGAAGGAATAATTGTTGAAAAATAATTAGGAAAAAAAAAACAGACACCAGAAAAAGATGGGTCAAAAGTTTCTTTCTAAGCCAGAGATGAAAAAATGAAAAGTGGGAAAGAGAGAAAAGAAGAAACAAAAGAGGTTGAAAATGATCAAGGACATCTTCACCAGAACAAACAGGAAACCCATCTGAAATAGAGGGAATTTTGAGATGGAAATCTTTTAAAAGATTAGTAACTCAAAGAAGAAAATCTAAAACAGGGATGGAAAAGAAAAATGATGTCATAAGTATTGAAGAAATACTTATATCTTGGATACTAACTGCTGTGCCCACTAAACATGTGAATGATGATGAGGAATAGTCTGAGCAGAATTCTGGACTTAGAATTATTGACGAAACAGTAATGGTTACTAAACTTGTGTGACAAATTAGAAATGATATTACTAGTGATACTATAATCCGGGACCTGGAGTTAACCTCGGAAGCAATTACAACTCAGGAAGGAACTTCAGTCATTGAAAAGATAACCAAAATGTCTTATGCTGTGTGGTGGTCTTGCTCAGAAATTCGGAAATATTGGCTTAAAATTCACAATTGGATTCAGGAAATTACTAATGAACGAATAGATCTAGAACCAGAACTCTTCCTATTGGGAATTCTTAAAAAAATATGTAAAAAGTACAAAATATTTACTAATACATATATTAACTGCTGCCAGGATTACTTTTGCTCAATGCTGGAAACAGTCGCATATACCTGTAGATGAAATGGTCTTATAAAAAATTATGAGCTGTGCCGAAATGGACAAACTATCATTGAGTTTGAAAGATAAAGAAGACTCGATATTTGATAAAGTATGGGAAAAATGGTATAGTTGGATAGATCGGAGACAGGATAAAGATAGATAATTAATAAATATAGAATATAGATAGAACAAAAATATATTTTTGTGTAAGTTAATATCTGTTATTATTGCACATAGGATTATTCATAATCACCACCACAAGAAGTTGTCTTTGAATGATATACTTTTAATGGTTTTTTTCCAAATGTTTTTATGTCTTATGTTGTTTGTTTATATGTTTTTGTTTTTTCTCTTTCTTTTTATGTTTTATGTTTTTTAAGCTAATAAAATTTAATAAAGTATTTAAAAAAAACAAAATGTCTTATGCTGAAGAAACAACTGAAATGTCTTGAGACAACTGAGATGTTCTTTAGAATTTCCATATAGAGAAAAATCATGAAATTCAGCCAACAACTGTAAATGCAACATAAAATTTAGCCAACAATTTATAAATAGTTGTTTCTTTTACCAGATATTTAATTCAACCATTCTGTTTCAGTGGTTCTTCATTTATATAGAACCCAGTGGAATCCAGGCACCCAAAGATCAATCAATTATTTTGGTGTAAGGAAATCTTTTGCATCTTTTTCCATTTTAAATGCATCAGTGAGGAAAGACAAGGGATAATAAGCCCTGTCTCCTCATCAGAAACTATAATTGGTGCCAAAGGGAAGAAGAGGTCATATCAGCAATGTGTAGTTTCTTCCTGGCCAGAATGGTGATCATGAATCTGCCAAATAGTATCCCTCTAGAAATTCAGTTTTGATCTCTTTGCTTCCACATTTCTGTTGGAGTAATGGAAAAGTGTGGCCTTTTCTACATCACATTGACCTCATCAAAATATTTAAAAATCGTCAGTCTGTTCAAGCATATGCCAACAAAAAGTAGCTTCTTCATTCCAATATGTGTACATTTTCTTTTCAAATCTAAATAATGAAAGCTTGCATGTGCTCCTGGGTGCTCTTTCTTAGATATGACAGAAAAGCATAATGAAACAATGTGTTCACTCCAGTTGAGTGGTATTTCATAAAGTTAATTTTATCTTTCAAAACCAATGAATAAGTTAACCTATAGACTCCTTAGAATATTTTCCCTGAAAGTTCATAGTATTGATTACACAAATATATTGCCTTCTGGACCTCTGAATTGTTGTCCCACAGTTCCTTAGTATGATAGAGTAGGTAAGAAAATTTAATTTACTTGAAGATGGAAACAAGGAGGGCTTGTTGTCTACTTAGGTGCTTATAATAATTAAAATGTTCAATAATAGGTGTCCCTAAAGTAATTAGTGTTCTTTGTTATAACATCATCATCTCCAGCTATACATTTTGTTCTGGGTGCAAAATGTTAGTTTTCTCACTTTCATTAGTTTTTAGTTATTTTACCTTTTAAAATCCAATGAAAAAGTTAACCTATAGACTCCTTAGAATATTTTTTTCTGAAAGTTGATGGATACAGTTTTAATGAATTTCAAGAAAAATTGGAATATAGAACTACAAGAAGGGCGGCAGAAAATTGAAAAGTAAAACAAGTTTAAAAGTGAAAAAAAAACAAGGGGAACACATTCACTTTTCCTCATAATCCATAGAAATTTATATAAGTTAATTTTTTAATCTAAAACATGATAATTAGTAACTTAAATTTAATGAGATATAATATCTCTATAGTCTTACATTATTTTAATTAAGTTCTTTTATTAAATAAAACCTTGTGATATTTCATAAAGTTTATTTTATTTTTCAAAATCCAATGAACAAGTTAACCTATAGCCATGATGGCGAACCTATGGCACACATGCCACAGGTGGCATGCAGACCCATTTGTGCCGGAATGCGAGCTGCAGGTAAACTTACCTCACTGCGCATGTGCGTGCCTCATAGCTGATTTTCGGCTTGTTTGAGGTCTTTTTTGGCCTCCCAAAGGCTTGAGGAAGACTTCTTCAGGCTTCTACTAGCTTTGTAGGCCGAAATCTAGCCCCGTTTTGTCACTTCTGATTTTTTTGGAAAAACAGGAAGTGATGAAACAGGGCTAGATTTCGGCCTACAAAGCTTGTAGAAGCCTGAAGAAGTCTTCCTCAAGCCTTTGGGAGGCCGAAAAAGGCCTCAAATCAGCCAAAAATCAGCTGTGAGGTGCAGTGCAGGTAAGGGGGTGGTGGGGGTGGTGGGTGGGGTGGGATTGCATGCGCATGTGTAGGGGGCATGAGAGGGGCGCGCACTGCCTTCTGGGTGCTGGCACGTGAGCACAAGTGTGCAAGCATGCACACAATTTTTGGCACAGGAGCCCAAAAAGGTTAACAACCACTGACCTATAGGCTCCATTTTTTCTGAATGTTGATAGTATAGATTACACAAATGCATTTCCTTATGAACCTCTTAGATGTGATAGAAAAAGTAAAGTTCAATGTAATTGAAGATGTAAACGAGGAGCTTGTTCTCTTAATTAGTCTATTTAGATGCATAAAATATTCAAAATTTTCAATAACAGATGTCCGCAAATTAATTAGCGTATTCTTTGTTATAACATTATCTTCCCCAGCTACAAATATTGTTCTGGGTGCAAGATATTGGTTTTCTCACATTAGTTCTTTTATTAAATAAAACATTGTGGCGTTTCATAAATATCATTTTCTTTAAAAAACCAATGATTAAGTTAACCTATAGGTTACTTAGAAAAAAATTTCTGAAAATTAATAGTATAGATTACATAAAAATGCATTTCCGTATGAATCTCTTAGATGTGATAGAATAAATAAGACAGTTTAATGTAAGTGAAGATGGAAACGAGCTTGTGGTTCTCTCGATTAGATAGTCTATTTAGGTGCTTATAATATTTAAAATTTTCAGTAGTAATTAATTAAGAGTATTCATTGTTATAATACCTTCTCCAATTACAAATTTTGTTCTGGGTTTAAGATACTAGCTTTCTCACTTCCATTAGTTCTTTCATTAAATTCAATTCTGTTGTTAGTAAACATGTATGCTCCCAATAAGAATCAGAAGGAATTCTATAAGAAAATTCATGAAAAGATCATAGAGATAGGCCAGAGGAATGTGTGTATAGTGGATGACTATAATGGAATAATTGATATAAAAAAAGATTATATTAGTGACAAAAAAACAAAAGAAAAGGAATATATTACCAAAAACTTTCTTTTAGATGGTGGATGAATTAAACTTTACTGATAGTAGAGAATATTAAACCCAAATGAAAAGAAATTTATTTTTTATTCGAACTCCCACAAATCTTACTCAAGGATTGATATGGTATGGGCGAATAGAGATATAGGTAAGGAGGTCGAGAGAATTGAAATGCTCCCAAATACCTGGGCAGATTGTTATGTATGCAGGTTTAAAGTCATTGGTTTAGTTTGAACTGTTCTTGTAAAATGTAGGAAATGATTGGTTTAAAAAGTGCGGGAAAACCCTGCACTCTGATTGGCTGGCAACTGCGGCTGCTGGCTATAAGTAGCAGCCGCAGCCCAGCCAAAGTGGGTTCGTTCTGAGCTGTAGTCGCTAATAAACAAAGAGCTTGAAGCACTCCGCGTCTGTCTCTTCATGCAAACTTAACACAGATCATTGCCCCTTGTTAATAATATGGAGAGGTCTGAAAAGGAAAGGGAGAAGATGGACATTGAACCCCCAGATCTTACTAGAAAAAGGGTATATACTCAAAGGATTGAAAGTGAGCTGACCTTATTTTTTGATGAAAACAAGAAACAGGACACCTCACTCCAAATCCTATGGGACACAATGAAAGCATACACTAGGGGGATTACAATAGCATACATAGCGAAGAGGAATAAGGAGAAAAAGAGACAGTACAATTGAAATCGGACAACTAGAAAATAAACTTCAAATAAACCCGGGGAATGAACCGATTAGTGAAACACTGAAGTTGGCCAAACACAAATTAAGTCTATTAGAACAAGAGGATAATGATAGGGATCTCAAATTCATGAAGCAATTTTTTTTGAATATGCAAATAAGCCAGGAAGATGGCTGGCTTACAAATTAAAAAAAGAAAATAATAATACACCATCTTCAGGATGAGTCAGGCAATTTGCAAAATAACAAAGAAGGGAAAAAGATGATCAGCCAAAATATTTTGAAAACCTATAAAGTCAAGAAGAAACACTGATAGATAAAATAAGCCAGTATTTGAAAATAGAGAATCTGTTACCAATAGATGAAGAAAAAAGAATAATGTTAAGCAGAGAAATAACAATTACAGAACTAAAAGAAGCAATCCATAAACAAAAGGCCAATAAATCCCCAGGGACGGATGGCTTACCAGGTGAAATATACAAAAATATGGGAGAATTAATAGAACCAGTACTACTGGAAGTGTGCAACGAGGCTTTATTGGAAGCTAAAATACTTGATACGTGGAGGGAAGCATATATCACTGTGATCCCGAAAGAAGATACTGATGGCAATCAAATTCAAAATTACAGGCCAATTTCACTTTTGAACGCTGATTACAAAATCTTTATGACTATTATAGCAGGGAGGATGAGGAAAATACTGAATGAGATTATACATTCCGACCAGAATGGATTTTTACCATCAAGACAAATAAGAGACTATAGCAATGGCAATAGCACATAGACTTATATACCACTTTATACTGCTTTACAGCCCTCTCTAAGCAGTTTACAGAGTCAGCATATTGACTAAACAATTTGGGTCCTCATTTTACCCACCTCAGAAGGATGGAAGGCTGAGTCAACCTTGAGCCTTGTGAGATTCAATCTGCCAAATTGGAGGCAGCTGGCTGCAGCATAAGTAGCTTGCAGTACTGCACTCTAACCATTGTGCCACCGAGGCTCCATACTACCATATTAGAACGGTAGTGAATATATTAGAATATTATGAAATGCATCCAGAGAAACAAGTGACCCTTGTTTTTCTGGATGTCCAAAAAGTGTTTGATAACTTAAATTGGCAATTTATGATTTGACAAATCAAAGAGATGAAATTCAGAGACAAATTTGAAAAAATGATAGAAACACTATATGCCTCCCAAAGGCTAGTGTAATAATAAATGAAGATTCTACTAAAATATTTAAAATAATGAAAGGAGTTTGTCAGGGATGTCCACTGTCACCTCTGCTCTTTATCCCAACATTAGAGACACTATTAATCAAAATTTGAACAAACCCAGAAATAAAAGGAACAAAAATTAAAAAGGAAGAGTGTAAAGTACAGGCATTTGCGGATAACCTGGTCTTTTTTAATGAGGAGCCACTGGAATCTGGACCAATATTGATACAGGAATTAGAGATTTATGGAGAAGTTTCAGGCCTTAAAATTAAGAGTTAAAACTAAAATGCTAGTGAAAAACATAACAATAAAGCACAAAAGAGAATTAGAAGACGCAATTGAATTACAAATTACAAAAAAAATATTTAGGAATATGGATAACAGCAAGATGCTCAATAAAAGAAGACAATTATGTGAAATTATTTCAACAAATTAAAAAAGATTTGGAATGGTGGGGAACTCTACAATTATCTTTATTAGGGCATATATCAATTATTAAAATGAATATTCTACCAAAAATACTTTACTTATTCCAAATAATTCCAATAAAATTAAATATTTTTTAATAGAATTAAATAGAGTGACCTGAATTTATATGGTCAGGTAGGAAGGCATAAATAAAATTAAGAGACTTTCAGGATAATAGAAGCAGAGGTGGCTTTGGACTCCCTGATTGGGAACTCTATTATAAGGCAGCAATATTAGTATGGGCGAGAGATTGGATTAATTTAAGAAAGAAAAGAATATTAATGCTTGAAGGGCATGATTTACAAAAAGGGTGGCATGACAGTCTCATCTATATTTTTTATAGGAACATGGATTTTACTATGTCTTGCAGTCCTAGGTAAAATCTTTTTGAACTAGATTCTATATTAAATGAGGAATATTTAACTGCGCAGTTTTTAGGATCAAGAGATATTTATATTTAGAATAGGTAATATTGCAATCTTTGATTCCCACTAGCCAAATAAATCGATGCTTTTCTTGTGAAGTGAGCTCCTGCCTGTAGTAACAGCACATATAATACATAATACCAAGGATGAGAATGTTTCATTTACGTTTTTCAGTCTCCTTTTCCAGATATGCAACTAAATTTAGCAGTAAATTGAAAATGTCTATTTTTCTTGTATTTTACTATATTTCCTGTATACATTTTTGCAAGACAGGCAAATACCTACCATCCACCCACCCACCCCAAGATCTTCAGCAAGAGATTTCACCAAAATAAAATCTCTAACTTTTTCATTTTGATCTTACTTCCAAAGGCCAGAAACCTCAGATATCTTCTAGCATGTACTCAGACTGACTCCTGCTGCTGAGAAGCCACCGAAAAGAGAAGCCACTGAAAATGTTGTCTAATGTAAACCATGAAGATAATTAGGCCAGGTGTTAAAGTATTGATTTTCAATCAAGAGATTTTATCTATTTTAGTCATTTTTACTGAATGAACTGAGTAATATGAGAATATTACTTGATTACAATAATCATCTAGGAACAAGACCAGTTGCCACAAAACCTGATCCCACCAAATATAATTAAAGTACAATGCAATTTCTGCATACTTAAGACACACGGAACTGTGCTGCTAAATTCAAATTAATATTAGAATTGTTTATTGGCCAAGTGTGATTGGACACACAAGGAATTTGTTATTTTGAAAGACTTTCAAATCTTGTCATACAGCCAGATCCTAGTTTATAGGGGATCTTTTAACAGCTTTGGCAATGATTTTGCTTGGTAAATAGTATACTATACTCAAAACAGTCATCCTGACATGTTGGCTTCTGCTGTGTGATAAGAGTTAAACTTGCTTTAATATCTTTAAGTCTCTAAGCATAGGAGGGTGGACTAACAAAATGTTTGCCTTCTATCTGCTACTTGGTCAGTCAGTACATGAGCTTTTCTTAGAGCTATTTATTTTATTTATCGAATGTATATAGTTGCTTGTCTCACCAAAAGCAATTCTGGGTGGCACACAACAAAATTATGTAAAAAGAAATATCAAATATAAAACCTTATATTAATAAATATCATAAAAAAACAAAGAAAACCTAGGCAGCCAGAAGGATAAAAATGCTCATTTCAGCAATAAAGCCGTCTCGACAAGCTGGCTCAACTCTGCAGGAACAATTGTCATTATTATCACCTGAAATGCAGAGCTTATGCACTGAAGACAAATTCCTTGTGTGTCCAATCACACTTGGCCAATAAAATCTATTCTATTCTATTCTCTGCTAAGAGAGCTACTGTATTATTGGTGTCAATTTGTGGGCCACTGGGAATTCCACTTATCACATTTCTGAATAAACTTCTGAAGGGGATGGGTCATGTATGGCCTGTATGATGTACTTACAATTCCAGATACATCTAATCAATATAAATAAGGTGAAGATCCTGGAAGTTGCTGGCTCACGGTACATGGAGCACTACGTATTGTTTGTCCTCACAGATGGCAATGATTTGATGGCGGTGAGGGGAAGTGACATAGTTCCATTTAAGAAGTAACTGAACCCTGCTAATATATCACATACTTTTCTATTTACCACTCTTATTGCTACATGGTAGGGCACCTGCATTTAATAGGCCCATTAGAATTAAATTTCCAAATGAACTGCAGAAATACAGATTTAAGATGGGGCACAAGAATTCAAGAGCCACTCAGGTGTTATTAAACACCCAATTGTGTAGTGCCCCTAATATGCACAAGGTTTGCTTCTCTAGTGCCGACTGCTACTCCTACTCCAGCACAGAATTAGCTACCACGATCAGTGCAAGAGACCTCTTTTTGGCTATGTTGGAAATCCTTAGGTCAAAAGTCTGTAGCATATGCACAGTGATGGAACACGATAAATCATTCTGACTTGACAAAAACTAAAATTATTTTTATACCATTTTTATTCTGTGAAATAAAGTATAAAAACTTACAAACTGTAGAACATATCTAGACACAAAAAAAGATGATACTTAAACAAAACATGTATACAAGAGCAGAGCAGTATCTGCTCCCCTTTCTCCCCCATCAAAATACTTGCCTGCACTTCAGTGGGATTTTAGAAAACACTTCTCAATGTAGTTTTTTTAGGCTTCTGGAGAATATCCATATATTTATATATTAAGGATAAAAATCAACAACCTGATTTTGAATGGTGGATAGACTGTCCATAGCAAAGTGACTGTACAACCCTTTATTTGTTGCCTATTTTGCCAGACTGGAACTTAAGAAAATGTAATACAAAGAACAGAGGATGCCACTAGAAGTTCCACTTTAACCTGAAAACCAACCATGATATAATTGATCATTCTTCTATTTTGCTCTGTTATAAAATGATGCTAGTAATTAAAAAGTAAAGTCAGCTTCCCTTTCTCTTAATTTTGATCTGATCAGGTAAATTCAGACAATTGCTTTGATTGTTTTTCTTCTTTTCTGTATATCAAAAACAGGCTGAAAACGGTTACTCCCATAGGGAGTTGGGTACAAGGACTACTTTGTAGAGTTCTTCTAATTCACTTCCTTCAGGTTTTGAGCAATAATAAATTTCAACATTATTCATTTCAATTCAATGAGATATAAATAGTCATACGGTTGGTGTAATTTAAATACGCTTCTAAAAAGAGTATTTTTACTGATATTAAAAACGGTTGAGTTATTCAAAAAAGTAATCGATTTGAAAAGGGTGCATGCAGTACACACATGCCTGAAATATATACACTTGTGCACGCACACAGGCACACACATTATGCATATAAAATGATTGCCATCACATTATTACTGCTCTTTTAATGAAATATGATCCTAAGCACATTTTGCTTAGAAGTTTGAGCACCATGGATAGGATCTACCCCAACTCACCTGTGCTTAGGATCATATTCTTATTCTTTGTGAATGGACATAATATCAGTGGACTGAGTTGGACGTAAACATTTGTCAAAAAATTGTGTAGGTTAAAAAAAGGAATTGCTTCTATTAAAGGAGTTTTTGAGCATTTGTAAAATGACTAATAGGCTTAACTATAAGGCATTTCACTTAGGAATTCAATTTCCTTAACTAATCTTCCTCTAACAAGTAATCAGGTTTGAGAATAAACAATTGAAACTTGACCAACATAGTTTTCTTCTCACCTTCTCAGTGCATTCAAGCAGATAATTAAGCAATCTTTCAAATTGTTTACAGTCCTGTCATTGAGCCATTTATCACTGTAGCATAGTTTCCAAGATAAGGAACATATATTCTTTATCATTAAAATCAATAGTTATAATTTGATATAATACCCTTTATTAATGTTAGGGTTTTACTGGGAAAAGATTTCCTTTCATGTCAAGTGAAGTTATGGGGGGGAGAGGAAGATAAGTTTAATAAAAAATATGAATAAACAAACATAACCTTTTGTTACAAAAAAACAAAACCCAAGTTTCACGATCAGTCTAACAATACTGCTTCCTGTTCTTTTTTGATAGAGTCTAAAACTGAATGATCACTCTCTGTAGTTTCAGCATCTCCACTTAGCAGAATGGATCTTTCCTCTTCTAAAGTAAAGACTGAGTTCTGACTTTGGCAAGAATGTTTGACAACTTCGTTAGGCGTGGAGAATGTCTTGTCACACAAGTTGCACTTATAGGGTTTGTTGGCCTGTACTAACATGTTGTCCATCTGGTTGCCTTCCTCAAATGTACAGAGCTCCAGAGTCTGCTTGTCCACCACAGTGTAGGTGTCCATGCTTTGGTTGAGACATACATGCCTTGCAGCTTGATTGGCCCGGCAGAAACTTTTGTCACAAGTACTGCACTTGAAAGGCTTGCCGGTATGTATGTACATGTGCTCTCTCCAGTGGCTTTTCTGAATGAACTTACGTCCACAAATGGAGCATTCATACTTCCGCCTTTTCACTTCTCTTTCTTGATCTGCTTGCTCCAAATTGTCAATATCAGCAATATCTGAGGGCGGAGGGGTTTCTGCTTGCTGTTGCCCATCAATTATGGGTGAATCTGAGATCTGCTGCAGCTCACTATCACTGATCATTCCGGCTTCAGTGGCTTCCATAGCATCTTTATCAGCATTATTACACAGGGACAAGGGAATACTACTTTCCCCATGCTGGTTGGATGCAAAGGGCACTCCTGTGTGAATCTGGAGATGCTCACGCAAGCTACTTCGCAAATTGAAACGTCGACCACAAAGGTGGCAGGCATAGTATTTGGGAAAGCTTCCATTTTTCTTCATAATGCTTGGCTTGACATGCGCTATTGTGAGAGAGGCAGGTTGATCATCTGAGGACGAGGCTTCCATGTTGGTTTCATCTCCAGGAGAAGGATGAGAAGGAGCTGATACTAACTCAGGAGACAATGAAGACTGCAGTGGGTCAGGGGGAGCAATATTTGTTGGGGGCACTTGAGGCAAACTTGGTGGTGGTATCTGGGATATTTGGGATATTTGGGAGGGTTCATGTACCTGTTCTTGGTTCACTCTTGAGAGCTGGGGCCGTGCTTCTCGCACAGGCTTGTCAGGTGCTGTCACAGCCTTTGTGGGATTTCTTGCTTGATGATCCGCAATTTGAATACCGTATAATGATGAGGCCAATGGGAAAACTTGCTCTGGGTGTGCAAAGTTTCCCTGGCTGGCAAGACTGGCCTCCTGGATCAGCGGGTATGCATGCAAGAATTTTATCCCTTGCTCGAGTCGAACAGGATCTATGAGCTGAGGTGCCATCTTTCCAGTGTACATCAAATGCAAGAGGTAACTGAAAATATCTGGCTGTATGTCAGCTGCCTTCAAACGGACACATTCACTGCAAAAAAAGAAGTTACAGTATTAATGAAGAAAAAAGGAGGAAAACCTCTAAAGATGTATTATAGTATTTACTCAAGGCAGCAATATATCCCCTATGCTCCAGGAACGATCAGACTTTATGGCTCAAAAAGCACAGGCTTTCCTCCTGTTTACACATGTATGTACAGAAAAGTTGCCTCCCTTGGCATATTGCTCTGTGTCACTACATTTCTGCAGCCACTGAAATATAGGAATTTCATCCATGGAAATACTTTTGCAGCATCAACATTGGCAAACAATGAGGGAGATGGGCGGTTAAATAATATGAAGTTGGTAGGGTGTTTGCGAGCTTCCCCTAGGTCTTCCAACAGAGGATCACATGCAATTTGTGAGGCATGCACCCCTTTAATATATATTGATAAGGAAGCCGATTACCTAGATCCATACCAATCGGGCTTCCGGCCAGGGTACAGCATGGAGACGGCATTGGTCGCGCTGGTGGATGATCTCTGGAGGGCCCGGGACAGGGGATTTTCCTCTGTCCTAGTCCTATTAGATCTCTCGGCGGCTTTTGATACCATCGACCATTGCGGCACCTCGGGGGGGTTGGGGGTGGGAGGCACCGTTTTACGGTGGTTCTCCTACCTCTCGGGGCATTCGCAATCGGTGTTGGCTGGGGGGTAGAGGTCGAGCCCGAGGCCCCTAGCTTGCGGGGTGCCCCAGGGGTTGGTCCTCTTGCCCCTCCTGTTTAACATCTATATGAAGTCACTGGGTGAGATCATCTGTGGTTTTGGGGTGAGGTATCATCAATATGCGGATGATATCCAGCTTTTCATCTCCACCCCGAGCCAAATCAGCAATGCCCTCACCGTGATGTCCCGTTGTCTGGATGCGGTGCGGATCTGGATGGGAAGGAACAGGCTCCGGCTCAACCCAGCCAAGACTGAGTGCCTGTACGTACCGGCATCTCGGATGATCCAGGAGGTTCCATCATTGGTCATGGGGGGAGAGGTGTTGCCCCCCATGGATAGGGTTCGCAACTTGGGTGTCCTCCTGGATACACAGCTCAGTTTGGAGGAGCAGGTGGGGGCTGTGACCAGGGGGGCATTTGCCCAGGTTTGCCTGGTGTACTAGTTGTGCCCCTATCTGGACCAAGATGCCTTATGGACGGTTACCCATGCACTCGTTACTTCCCGAATCAACTACTGTAATGCTCTCTACATGGGACTGCCCTTGCAGACCACTTGGAGGCTTCAGCTGGTACAGAATGCGGCTGCACGGGTTGTGATGGGAGTATCCCGATACTCCCATATTACACCCCTCCTGCGCGAGCTACATTGGTTGCCGGTTGCCCTCCGGGTGAGATTCAAGGTGTTGGTGTTAACATACGAAGTCCTACATGGCTTGGGTCTGGGGTACTTGTGGGAACGTCTCCTGCCAGCATCAATTTCCCATCGCCCTGTACGCTCCCACAGACAGGGTCTCCTCGGGATGCCATCGGCCAGACAGTGTTGGCTGGCAGCACCCAGGGGTAGGGCTTTCTCTGTGGGAGCACCCACCCTGTGGAATCAGCTCCCCTTGGGACTCCGGTTATCCCTGGACCTCCGTTCCTTCCGCTGCGACCTGAAGACTTGGCTTTTTCAGCAGGCCGGCCTGGACTGAAGTGAAGTGTGTGTGTGGGGAGGTTAAATTGTATTTTAATTAAGTTTTATTGGTTTTTAAATTTTATTGGGCTTGGGGTTTAATTGAATTTTAATTAATTTATTTTGCATTGTGTATTTTTATATTGTGAGCCGCCCTGAGTCCCTAGGGAGAGAGGGCGGCATACATGTCCAATAAATTCAATTCAATTCAAGTTGCAGGTAGTCCTCAATGTATGACCATAATTGAGCCCACAATTTCAGTTGTAAGTTGTGATGGTCATAAAGTGTGTCAGGGCAGTTTTTATGACTTTGCGGCAGTGTTACCCTGAATACACTGCTGGTTAGGGGGCGGGTTTTGCCAGAAGCTGAAATTAATTGCCACTCTCCGGGAAAAATGGCGTAAATCAGTCATATGACCATGGAGCACTGCAAACAGCAGTAAATGTGGGCTGGTTGCCAAGTGCCCAAAATGCAGTCACTTGGTGAAGCGGGGGCTCCTGGATATCAGAACTTCAGATCCAGGTTGTAACTAGCTTTTTAGGATCACAACTTCAAAATGTCATGAAGTGACTAGCCATTAGTCAAGGACTACCAGCAAGTCAACCTCAATGGTTTTCTTCTGAGTAATTAGGCATAGGAAGGTTCTACAATTTTAAAGGTAATCACTTAAAGAATATTGTATATTTATTGCAATACTTGTTTAAGTAATATGACTCAGGGCTGCTTTTGCGGTCCTTTCAGATCTTAAATGTGAAGGAATAAAAGACAGTTTTAGAGAAATAATGTTATAACACATATCTGATTTTAAATAAAAGTTATTTGATTCAGGAAGTACAATTGAATACAGTAGCTTATAGTACCATATAAATACTTAAGCATCAAAAATGAAATACAAAAGTTCCTATATTTTGACAACTGGGATTTATTTGTCATTTTACTTGATTGCTTAGGAATCAGCTGAGGTGTTCCACTCTCAGAAATACATCCATATACTACCTTACTAGAACTCTTGTGTCTATAATCTTTAATGGAATATGACAAAACTTTTTGAGCCAAGGTATCTCAAATAGGCTAACTTACAGAATTTGTTCAAAATCTTAGACTGATGACTCACATGAAATTGAATTTTGGAAATAAAACATTTTATGACACAAAAATTATCATAAAGCATGTTGACTGCTATACAGCTCAACTTGAGCTATTTTTTCAAGACAGATATTTATCTGAATCTCTCACATACTTTTCACATAATTAGAAGCTCTGCCATTTGAAAGCACTGAGGAATCTGGCAAGAAAATGTCTTTGAAACAATGACCCAAAGGGACACAGACTGCATATTAATTGGCTTAATGAGGATCTGAGTTTCTACAGCCAATTTTTCAACAAATTTATATTTAGAAGCAGAACCAATGCATATATTGTACAACCTATACCTTGGTTTGAATGGAGTATAGAAGTATGTTAACAGCTTATTAAAAAATCAAATGTTAACGACTTCTTGAAGAATTCAAAATTTTCAGCTGACAGGAATAAGCAAGGCAAATGGAACGGAGTCCCCAATTCTTCATCTTCTAATAGTAAAGATTTAAGATGAAGAATACTGATGTATAACAGAAAAAAAGTACCATATACATCTATTCAGCTTATCACAAATATTTGTAATCTCAACTGCTGTGAGTAAAGACAGTGATTATTACTTTTTTCATATCCCATGCTTTTATTCCATTTCAGACAATGATTACTTCTTAAAGTGATTCATAAGAACTAAACCAGAAAGCAGACTAATCCTCAGGTTTACTATTTAAAAGGGCAAGAGAAGAGAATGCAATGCAGATGGCAAACAATTCCTCAAGCCCATTTTGAAATCAGTATCCTCTTCAGGCCAGACTCTCCTTCCTAATTATCTTCTCTGAATAACAATTCACAGTCCTATATTCTCTTGACTGATTCCACAGTGTTGCCTTTGAACACTCACTATCTGACTGGAAAGGACAAACAAAGCTCTATAGCTTCTCCTATGGCCAATATAAAAAAAAGCTAGATTCTTTCTGGGATGGATGGGTAGGGACTGCCACTCATCAACCCTTGGTTTCCTGCTACTTAGGAAATTGTAATTTACACCAGAAGAATCACTTCAGGACTACAGTTGCTGAACATGGGTTATAAATCAGGTACCAATGAAATTAGCAGGCTTAAATTCTAATTGACTTAAATGATCTGCAGATTGCACCTCATGTTACTTATTAAGGTAGATAAAGTAACTCTATACTAACTTAATGTTTAACAATATATATATGTATATAGTACCTGCTTTGATGAACAAACAACATCTTGAAGTAGTTGGAAAAAGAGGCAAGGACGGATTTGTGTGCCTTAAAGTACACATCACCAATAGCAACTGTGCAGTCACACAGGAAACCAAACTCCCTCTGAGCATTAAGCTGCTGTAGAAGAATAAGTCCATGGTTGGCCAAATCCATCTTTCAAAATCTGAAAAGCAGAAAAAGTTCTTGAAAACATCTTTCTTAAAGATTCTGTCATATGCCCAAAGAATGTGAAATTTGGGAGGGTACAGTTCACAGGTACTAAAATTATCTGATTTTTATAGCCACCTATTTTTTACCTGTTGTGAATGAGCAAGAAACAGTCAAGCACTTAACAATCCAAATTGTGACCAGAATTTCCATCACTAAGCTCATGCTCCTTAGATAAAACAAGGAGGGCCAATAGCTGCCTTGGTTGGGTAGCCTCAGCAATAGCGGAAGGAAGAAGAGACAAAGATCAGCTGGTGGCAGCAGGTAAGTGGCTTTGGTGCACAGGGCAAAAGAGCAAAGATGATGGGGGGAGTTAAAAGTGCATGTTGTGGTTGTAAATATGAATGGGCTGCCAAAGCACCCAAATTTCAATCAAGCAATGAGGATTAAAATCAACAAAGGAAATAAAAGCAAGAATAGATAACATAATAATTAGCACAATACTCATTACCTGTTTGCCAGCAATGTATCAATATATATTTCAGACAACTAAAAAAATCAAATTGATTTAAAGCCATTGCATTCATAATACTTCCAGTTTGTAGACAGGTTGAAATTACAACAATGAAAAACTTGAGAGCAAATAAATGAAGGTTTTGATTTGTGTTAGAATATGCATGCATAGTTTTAGAATATTAAAAGATATATTTGGAAATGCTGCATAGGATCAAGAAAATTAAACCAAATGTAATTCTAAAACTCTTGATCCCTCATAACATTTTGAAATATTTGGGAATATTTATAGGAGACCTTAGTATAGCTATATCTAAATGCTACAGTAGTAGTGAATTCTCTCAATTAGTTTTTCAACTATGTTTTTATATTTTATTTTATATTTTGTTTCTGTAATGAATGCTTTGCACAGCAAATTCAATCCACTGTTCAGGAAAACTTGCAGCCAACGGGAAAATGAATTAGATAAAAATCACAGCATTCATTTGAGGTTAAATTAAAAATAAAATTGAATATATCTGTTTTGTGGATTACAAATTCACAATTGTTCCGATTTATAGGCAGCATCTAACATTAAATAAAGGCGAGATCTCTCTGGATAATTGTGAGATCATCACTGCTTCCCTGCCCAGGGGAAAAAAAAGCATCCAGAAGAAGGGTGGGATCAAAATTCAAAAGCGTCTTCCGCCCCAGGAAAAAAAGCAGAACCTCTTCCGAGAGGCTTGTCCCTCCCTTTGGAGAGAGGAACTTCTCGCCAAGCGCCGGCAATAAAAAGCCACTCAGGAGGCAGAAAACTCTCGCAGACGCCAACGGGGCGGGCAAACAGCAGCCTACAGCGGTGGAGGACCGCAAGCTTCCTTCAACCCCCCGCCCCCGCCGTGAATCACACTGTAACAGCCCGCCGGCATTTTCTATTGGCTGACTGCGGAGAAAAAGGGGCAAGGCAGCGAGGCCAAGCGCGCGCTACGGCCACTGCCTCGGCCCCGCCTTCTCCCCTGCGCAGGCGACGCGAAGCCGCCGCGTGCGCGCACACGCAACGCACGGAGGCGGCGGGGCGGCGTACGGACGGCGGCGCGAGACGACGTAAGCAGCGCGAGCGAGCGGGCTGGGGCGCCTAGGCGCGCGAGAGACGGGAACCGCCGCTGTCGCCAGGGCCGCCTAGGCTGCTGAGGAGACGCAGACGGAGCCGCCCACCCTCACCCCCCCTCCTTTCCTCTCTCTCTCTCTCTGCCTCCCTCCCTCCCTTTCCCGCTCCGCGCGGCTGCCTCGGCGCCTGCCCCTCCCCCTTCCTCCTAGGCCGGGCTGCTGCCGCCGCGGGTGAGAGAAAAAAGGGGAAAGGCCGCTACCCAGCTCGGCGAGGGCGTACAGGGCCAAGCCAAGCCCGGATCAGACCAGGTTCTGCCAGGGCAGGAGTTTCTCTAGCAGCCTCAACCGGGAGACCTCTCCCTCTCCGCCCCGAGGCAGCCGTCTCCACCGGCGCCATTTCGGGGTCTCGGCTGGGAAAGACTCCCTCAGGGCCCGGGGAGCCTCCTGCCTTTCCTCCGGGTCTGAACCTGGCCTACCCGACCGACCGCCAGCACAATGGTGGGACGGGAGATGGGGGGGCGGGGAAGAGCAAGGGGCCTCGCCGCCGCCACGCGCCCCCCTCCCTCTTTCCCTCCCGGCCACCCGCCCCTTTCCCGCGCCTTCTCGGAGGATGAGTGTGTGTCTGGGGGGGTTAGGTGGCACTCACCTGGCTCGCGCTTTCGGGGAGGGGGGGCGCGGTCTCCGCCAGCCCAGGAGGAGCAGCAGCAGCAGCGCCAACAACGGAGTCAGCGCGGCGGCGGCGGCTTTTCCTGTCCGGTTACGTTAGGGTCACATGACCGAGAGCGGAGCAGAGAGGCTGTAGCGAGGAGCCCCCGCCGGGGAGAGACGGGGGGGGGAGGCGGCGACGAGCGCTGTGGCGGCAACAGCAGCAGGAGCCTCCCCTCCCCCGCTTTCCTCCTTCGCCGCCTGCTTGGCTGGCTTGGCTTCGCCTATTGGCGCGCGCCGCTTGCAGTGAGCGGGACGCAGGCCTCACCGGCTGGGCTGAGCCGTCGCGGCCGCCCGGCTTTTTGCGGCCGTAGTAATACTTGCGGGAGGGGGCGACGGAAAGGGGGCCCATTCTGCGGGCTTTGGTTCTTTAAAGCTTAGCCCCCGTTCTCCCCCCTTTTTTCTTTTTTTTAATGTCTTCCGTTGCTCTGATACAAGTGGGAAAGAAGTGGTAGCCAGAAGTGAAGTAAGGTGCACTTTGGTTAGAAAAGAGGGATAATTTTAACCGTCTGCTGGTAGCCCTTGGCTTGATTTGGCTCTTTATGACACTGCGATGACAACTTTTAAAAAATGATTGGCATCCGAGTATTTCTAAAGTATGCATTTAAGTTAGTTAATACTAAATCCCACTTCTCAGTGCAGAGGTCAAGTAACATGGATTTGAACTTAGTAAACTTATTTGAAGTGACATGGTGAGAAATGTGTTGATTTTTTAGGAAGCTCTCAATACATTTATCTCAGTGGAAAGAATATTCCATTAATAGGTTTAAAGTGCAGAATTGCATGCTTTTAGCCGGTGAACTTATTTCTTTGATGGATAGCAATAATTCTGTAGCTTGAAATAAAGTATTATTGTATGGTTTCATAGTAGGAAATATGAAATATATAAAACTGCTGGAATTTAATTTCTTATAAAAAAACCCTGAACTTTAAGCAAAGTGATAGTGAGATTAATGATTATAAATGTGATGTGTTAATTGCATGATCTGTACCAAAGTAAATGAGCTCTGAAGTTAAAAATAATGTATGCATAGCAATTTTTATTAGGTTTTCTCACAAGAGAGACTCTCCTTTAGTAAGGTTCAATAATATGAATAGGATTGTGGTAGTTTGATGTCCTTTCCCAGAAAAAAAGTGGGGAATTTGTTCTAAGCATTTCTAAATCTCTGAACTTGCTTTGATTTCTGTCAGTTGCTTTCTGTTATTGCTTAAGCAGCTATTTCGTTTTTTACTAGGTTGTGGAGGTTATACTTCATTTTTTGTTCTATTTATTTTACAGATATGTAATCAGGTCTTCTCCTTTGTATTTATATTGAGGAAAAATTTGCATGTGATTCTACACACATTGCTCAGAAATTAGTCCTTTTGAGTTTAGTAAGTTACAGTGAGGTTAGCATGTGTAGGAGTAAAGACTTAACTTCTTAATAAACATTAACACAAACAGTATTGATTTGTCTGTCTGTCTGATCTGGATTAAAAAGTTGGAAAAAGGTTCCCTTGAAAGAGTTGTATGCTTTAATATCTAATGTTATGTGTGTTCAATTTTTGTTTCAGGTAGTTGTCTTTTTCAATTATAAGCAAAGCATTAAAAGGGGGGAGGGGAAAGGAATGAATTATTGAAATTTAGTCTCAGATTTACAAATCCATACGATTTTCCCTGGATCAGTACTACTGATTTCATTACAAATACAGAGGGTCTATGAAAGGTTAAATACTTCACTTCTGACTTATGCATTGAATTTGTAGTATTTTGTATAATTAAGATTCAGATACCAGTAAAAATTTGTTAGTTACAAATTTGTGTTTAAGCTTAATTTTTGGTTATAGTTTTAACCTCTATTTTTCCTAGCCCTTCATTTTCTTCAGTGTGGATCTTTCAGTTTAAAACAATATAAATAAAACATCAGAGCAAAAGAATGGCACCAGAGGTAATTTCTCCACGACAATAAAAACTTATATAACAATAATTAATCATACATTGCTTTTAGTGTGCATGAATCCAGTTTAATGGTCTTGGTCTAGGAAGGGTTATGGTGCAGTTATTAAATGTACAGCTTAGTTTATTAAGACCTCTGCTAATAAACTGGATTTTAGAATCACATCTTGATACTTTGAAGAGTGCAAGCCATCTAGACACTTTATTTGGAAAGAAATCTACAAAGCATTCCAAGGATTGAATTTCAATTTAGTGGCTCCCACACAACCCATCATGGAAGTTTAGTGATTGATAATTGGATCCCAAATATAGTAGAACCTCTGGTCACGGCCATAATTTGTTCCATAACTTTGGCAATTTCTTCTTCTAATGTTTTGTCTTCAGGAATTTCTGGTTCAGGAGTCGTGTTTGATCGCCACTGGAGTATATGTTTGTGACCAGATTCAAAAATTTTGTGAATTTTTTGGTCGGAACCTGTTTTGGTTGTGGTCAGAAGCGTTCGTGACCAGAGGTTCTACTGTAACATTTTCATGTTAATACAAGAAACAACCAAGTTTATTTAAAAGGGCAACTGAAAGCATTTGAAAAGTTAGTTGTAGTAGATTTTATTTAGTGGGGGAAAAAAATTTGTATTGAAAAGTAATACAGTAGTTAGACATGGATAACATGATGATGATCATCACAGTAGTTCTTGTTTAGTAACTGCCTGTTTACAATTATGACAGTGATGAAGAAGCAGCTTTGCGGTCTATAAAGCAAAGGAAAGCTGAAGTAAGATCATAATCACACTTGCAGTTTCATTTTACTTAAAGACTGAGTTGTTGGTGCCAGTTATGGTCATTAAATGAGGACTACCTATATGCCTCCAGCATTGATGTATCATTTGTATTGCTGGTTCGCTGAATTGCCTGGGTTCGTATAGTCCTCCAAGCTATAAACCTGCTCAACTTAGCTTTGTGTGCTGTGTAAAACCAGTGATCTGATGAAAACTTAGCTTTGTTCCCTGTTTGTGAGCATTTAAGCATAAACTAATGATCATGAACTGTTGATGTAGTATAGTAAATATGCTATATTACTAGTAGAGGACTGCATTTTAATTAGTAGGATTAAGATTTGTACATAGCATTACACTTTTAAGTTTGCATCAAAATTTAAATTAGTATTAACATTTAAATCCAAACAGTGATTTAAACTTTGCTAAACAGTGAGTTTACATACTATTCTTTTGTACTGAGTCATAAAAAACCTTCCCGGATAACAGTTTTTCAATTTTTTACCTATCAGGTATTATAATGTAACTTACAAATGTAAAAATAAATCAGTATCTGAATTGCCTATTGTGTGATTTATTGTATCTGTTTTATCCTGGTTTTGTGGGGACCCCTTGCTATATTAAACGTATACTATCTTTTATAAACCAAGGATTGGCAGAACAGATTAGTATTTGTTGATAGATGATTTCTGGCTCCTAATTGTTAAATAAAAACAAATCCTTATCAACAAGTTAGGCTTTTGAAGAAAAGGAAGTGGGAGGAAATATTTCTAGGCTGAAATGCATTAGGAGTGTCCTTAGTTCAAAGCTTATCTATCTCAATAACTGTTTACTCAGATGCTTGGGTAAAGTGTTGGATTCCCTTCAGTTAGCTGGGCAGTAAGTAGTACAGTAGTTCATTTTTGCAGTGAAAGCTGCTTTCTAATAATGAGGTACAATACTCTAGTTGCAAAAACTGATCTCATTAATTTAAATCACCAGGTTTTTGCTGGAGTTAGACCTTTCTGAGAAATTTTAAGAGTATTCAAATTTAATCTCATTTTTGCCTCTAATTATAATAGTATTTGCTTTTATACTATTTGGGCATAAATGTGCTATCCCCATGTATTTTTTGCCCCTTTCCAAAAGGGGCAAAATTTCAAATAACCTAATTTACATATTTGTTAATTATGTAAATTGGAAAAATTCATTTTTCAGGAAAGGTACTGGAAATTTTTCCAGTGCAGAATTGAATAGGTAAGTGATATTAGTGTGCTTCACTTTGTTCATATATTCAGTATATGTATCTAATACATTCTTTAGTACTTTTACTCTGAATAATAGAACATAGAATTTGAAGGGGACTGTGAAGATCTCCTTATCCAATCGCCTGCCTGGAGCATGGATCTATTACTGCAGCATCCTGACAGATGGCAACCCAGCTGTTGTTTAAGTATTTTTCCTGAAGATTGACCACCTCCCCAGATAGTCTTTTCCATTGTTTATTTTTATCGGGGTTTTTTCCCTTGCTGTCCAAAATTTATCGCCTTGTAATTTAACTCCATTGCTTCTTATCTTGTCTTCTGGAACAACTTTGAACAATAATGCCCTGAGTTTTACATTATCATTCTTTATGTAACTGCTGTTGTGTCTTGTAACAGTCATGGGCTGATCATACCCAACACTTCCGATTGTTTCTAGCAAGTTTTTTTTCTTTCCAGGTCCATTATTTCTTTCTGAGCATTCTTCCGTTTGTTAGTATATGCAAAGAACTGGATGCCACACATTAGCAGCAGTCTGATCCATGTTGCTGCTCTTTTTAATTCATTTGAGTTTTTGTCCATGTGTCAAGCAGTTCCATATTTGGATTGTGATGCTTCAAGCATTTAGATTACACAACAGCAGTATATGTACTGCTGTTCAGTATGGTTTCCCCACCATTCCATGGCTTTACATCTGGTTTTCCTACTACTTTGATTCCTATAATCTAGATACAGATTATGCATTTGCTGCTGCAATTCATCTTGGCTGGTTTGTTCCAGTGTTTCAGCTTGACAAAATCTTTTTGAATATTGATACTGTTCTGTATGCTACCAACCCCCAACTTTTTCATCTTCAAATTTGATAATCATTTTTAACGCCTCACTCAGGTAATTGATAAACACATTGAACAGCACAGTTGAATAGAGCCTCTTGATATGTTTTAACAGTTTGCTGTTGTGTTATTGATATACATTTATTGAATAGATAGTCCTCGATTTACAACAGTTCATTTAGTGACCAAAGTTATAATGTACTGAAAAAAGTGACTTATGATGTTTTTCTCTCTTAACAACTGTTGCACCATCCCAATGGTCACATGATCAAAATTCAGGTGCTTGACAATTAACTCATTTATGATGGTTTCAGTATCCTGGGGTCTTGTGCTAATCTTTTGTGAGTTTCTGACAAGTAAGTCAATGGGGAAGCCAGATTCACTTAACAACCATTTTACTAATTTAACAACTGCTGTGATTCATTTAACAATTGTGGCGAGAAAGGTCATAAAATGGGGCAAACTCAATAAATGTCTCTTGGCAACAGAAACGTTAGGCTCAATTGTGGTTGTAACTCCTGAACAGTTCTCAATCAGTTCTGTATCCATATAATATAGCACAGCATAAGCATCTTTAAAACTGTCCAAGAGGGTTAATGCTTTTCTGAATTAAACTTCAGTATTTCCAGCGCATTCCTGAAGTCATACTGAAACAGCTGAGTTATTGAGACAGTCAAGTTTGTGAAATAGGGCAGGTGATATCCTAAATAGGCGTCTCTGCAAAACAATTGCTAATATTTGGAAAAGGTAAAGAAAAGGTAATAACTTAGTTTCCAGTTGGGAAATGGAAGTACAGTATCTCACAGAAGTGAGTACACCCCCTCACATTTTGTGAATATTTAAGTATATCTTTTCATGTGGCAACACTGAAGAAATGACACTTGATTACAATGTAAAATAGCATACAGCTTGTATAGCAGTGTAAATGTGCTGTCCCTCAAAATAACGCAACACACAGCCATTAATGTCTAAACCCCTGGCAACAAAAGTGAGTACACCCCTAAGTGACATGTTGAAATGGGGTCCAAAATGCCAATATTTTGTATGGCCGCCATTATTTTCCAGCACTGCCTTAAGCAGAGAGTTCACCAGAGCTTCACAGGTTGCCACTGGAGTCCTCTTCCACTCCATGACGCATGATGATGTCACTGAGCTGGTGGATGTTGAGAGACCTTGCGCACCTCCACCTTCTGTTTCAGGATGCCCCACATATGCTCAATAGGGTTTAGGTCTGGAGACATGCTTGGCCATTACCTTTACCCTCAGCTTCTTTAGCAAGGCAGTGGTCATTTTGGAGGTGTGTTTGGGGTCGTTATCATGTTGGAATACTGCCCTGCCGCCCAGTCTCTGAAGACAGGGAATCATGCTCTGCTTCAATATGTCACAGTACATGTTGGCATTCATGGTTCCCTCAATGAACTGTAGCTCCCCAGTGCCGGCAGCACTTGTGCAGCCCCAGACCATGACATTCCCACTATGCTTGACTGTAGGTAAGACACACTTGTCTTTTTTACTCACCGGGTTTCCACCACACACGCTTTGACACCATCGGAACCAAATAAGTTTATCTGGGTCTCAGTGGACCACAGGACATGGTTCCAGAAATCCATGCCCTTAGTCTGCTTGTCTGCAGCAAACTTTGCAGGCTTTCTTGTGCATCATCTTTAGAAGAGGCTTCCTTTTGCGATGACAGCCCTGCATACCAATTTGATGCAGCATGCAGCATATCGTCTGAGCACTGACAGGCTGATCCCCCACCTCTACAACCTCTGCAGCAATGCTGGCAGCACTCATACGTCCATTTCCCAAAGCCAACCTGTGGATATGGTGCTGAGCACGGGCACTCAACTTCTTTGGTCAACCATGGCGAGGCCTGTTCTGAGTGGAACCTCTCCTGTTAAACTGCTGTATGGTCTTGGCCACCATGCTGCAGCTCAGTTTCAGGGTCTTGGCCATCTTCTTATTGCCCAGGCCATCTTTATGTACAGCAACAATTCATTTTTTCAGATCTTCAGAGTTCATTGCCATGAGGTGCTATGTTGAACTTCCAGTGACCAGTATGAAAGAGAGCGATACCAAATTTAATACACCTGCTCCCCCTTCACACCTGAGACCTTGTAACATGAGTCACATGACACCAGGGAGAAGAAACGGCTACTTGGGCCCAATTTGGACATTATCACTTTGGGGTGTACTCACTTTTGTTGCCAGGGGTTTAGATATTAATGGCTGTGTGTTGCGTTATTTTGAGGGGACAGCACTTTTACACTGTTATACAAGGTTAGGGTTACATTGTAGCCAAGTGTCATTTCTTCAGTGTTGTCACTTAAATGTTTACAAAATGTGAGGGGGTGTACTCCTGTGAGATATTGTAGCTCTTCACTCCATTTTACATTTAAGAGGGTGAGTCAGTGATTTTCTCAAATACATTCCATACAAACTAGCAACCTTAGTATTAATTTTCATAAACTAGATATAGTAATTGTTGAACTGCGAGAGATAGCAGCCAGAGTCTTTGAGGCTTTGCTAATGTTCTGTCCAGCATTATATGATACTTCTGAATAACAGAATACTGTGTTATCTCCAAATTGAAATACATTCTGAAACAACTTACTGTGTTTATGAAGACTGCATTTTTCAGACTTGATTATTTAACCACTACCTGACTCTGTTGTTACATCCTCATCCATTCCTTTAACCTTCAACTACTATTGACTTCACTCCATTCCTAAGAGTTCTGTTAGGGGCCTGCATAAGTGCACAATCGTGCCTACTGTCCCTGTCCTATTGTCCTCATTTATTTGTACCTATTTCCTGTATTCATACTAATGTTTATTCTTACACCTATTATCTTGTAAGTGATTGAGAAATCAGATAAATAAATAAACTGCAGTACAATGGTAGCAGAAACAAATAGAGGCTTCTCTTTCCCTCATACAATATTTTATGTTCATTGTTACCTTTGCAAAATTTGAATGCCAAATTGTTAATGAAATTGTATAATTGTATACAAGTAGCCCTCAACTTGTGACCGCAATTGACCCCAACATTTCTATTGCTTAGTGAGGAATTTGTTAAGTGAATTTTGTCATGTTTTATTACCTTTCTTGCCACAGTTATTAAGTGAATCACTGCAGTTAAAGTTAGTAACATGGCTATTAAGTGAATCTGGCTTCCCCATTAACTTTGTTATCAGGTCACAAAAAGTGAGCACATGAATCTGGGACACTGCACCTGCCATAAATATGAGTCAGTTGCCAGGCACCTGAATTTTGATCAAGTGACCATGAAGATGCTACAATGGTCATAAGTGTGAAAAATGGTCATAAGTCACCTTTTTCAGTGCTGTTGTAACTGGTCACTAAACCAACTGTTGTAGAGGACTACCTATATACTTAAGCAATGGAAAAGGTTTGACACTACAATTTTGATAGGAATGATGTCTTGAATATCTGCTTCCCAGATTTTTGTTTTCATTTCAACTGTTTTAGCAGTTTAAAGTGGGCTTAAAGATTTGTGAACCCTTCCAAATTTAATATTTTCTGCATAAATATGACCTCAAATAAAGCAATATTATTAATTTTTTCTAATGTTTGATCCAAAAATACTCATTTGTATATGAAAAAGTGAACCTTTAATTTCAGTAATAGGTGTTGCTGAATATTAGGTCCAATCAGTGCTATTAAACATATCTGATAACTATTGATGAACCCTGCACGTTGGCTTGGAGGAATTTAAACTAATCTTCCTTATCAAACAGCTTCAACTCAAAGATATTGGTGGACTTGATGAACTGGTCTTTAGTTCCATAGATGTTACTGTGGGATTCTTTGAGACCTCCCAGAGTATTACATGCTTTGCTGTTTGTGTCATCTTGGTTGGTCAACTTCTCCTGGGAAGGATAACAGTGATGCTGAATTGCCTGCATTTGTACAAAATCTACCTAGCTAACAGTAGACTTGTGGAATCCAAATTCTTTGGAAATAGTTATATAATCTTTTCTAGCCTGGTGAGTATTAACTACTTTTTTGGAGGTCCTCAGAAATCTATTGTTCAACTCATGACAAACTTCCATATACTATGCTGTAAAGAGAGACTTTGATAAGAACACCCAGAATTTTGTTAGGCAAGACTTTATCATCTCATTCATTGAAATATCTGATTAATTTCCCCTTCAAATAAACTAATAATCCTAGAGGTTTGTACATTTTTGTCACACACATGTAGCTTTGGATCATGCTCAATAAATGATCAAGTATATTGACTTTAATTGGATTATCTAGTTTAATGTGAATAGTATCACATTTTAAATCATATTGATGTAAAAACGTTAAAAATTCAAAAAGTTTCACAAATGTTTAAGTCCTATTGTCTCAAGAATTGCAAGTATACTAATTACTGTGTGTGTATAATGTGTGCTATTGTTACTGAGGTTTACGAAGTCATTCAAATGATAAAATATACCTTCCTCACAAATTCTTTGGGTTTTTATTTTTAAAATGTGCACTGTATGAAACAAAGTTATAAATAGAGTTATCATATTTTGTTTCCCATCATAAAATTTCAGCAGTAGGTTCATTTACAAAAATTCTTCCCACTTTCTGAAACTAAAGAACAAACTTCTTTTAAACTCTTACAATGTTAAAATTTGACAATAACTCATGATATATTTTGGAAAGTTAGTTGAGAACCAGATCCTGGGTACATAAGGTAAAGCTTTCATGAGTTTTCTGATGTATCCAGTCAAAAGATTTTGGATTTGAGAGACCTTAATCTTGCTTCAAAGAAATCAATGCATTTCTTACAACCATTATTTTATTTCACAGCTTTTCAGTTGGTGTTCATACATGCATAATGGTTACTGAGGAAAATTTGTCTAAGGCAATACGGTCAAAGAGATTGCTTTGATTAAATTTCTCTTGCTTCTTGAAGAAACATGTCTGCATTTATAAAATCTTTGTGTTAAGCAATTTCAAAGACAGCTACCATTTTAGCTGAAGATAATTTTTAATTTTAACCCTTTCTTCATAAATGAACAATATTAGAATTGTTCATTTTCTATGCATTGGCTCCCCATATACATAATGGCATATTATATACAAATTTTTTCTTAATTCTATTAAACGTATTGTGAAAAAATGTACAGCTTATATACAGAAAACAATATTGTACATACTGTATATCCTTTTCCTGTAACAGACAATCTGTATCCATAAGATAGAAAACCAGCCTCATAATGCTTTTACACCATGAATTCCAAGAAAACAGAATAATCAAATATGAAATTAAATGCAGTGATTCCCAACATTTTGTAGCAAATGTCCATAAATTTATCATGACATTTGCTTACTTTCTAAAATGGACAAAGTTGAAGTCTAATAAACCTGTTGCTTGGATAACGACTAGTCTTGTAAAATGTCTGTTGTAATGTACTCCTGGTATCAGAAAAACACTCTTCCAAGTTCAAACATGACCTGCAACATAAAACAGAATTTTGCTAGCTTGCATGCTTATTTGGCTGATTTCTATTTTTAATGTTCACACAAAGTGTTGTATGGCAAGGCATCAGGGATCAGTACCTTCCAACCCAGAAGTACAAAAGATTTTGGGGGGGGACCCCAAAACAGCAGAACCAATACTGAATTCTACACAATGGTCATGGAATGGGAACAAATGGGGAGGGGCTATAGAAAAGAGAAGCATTGTAAGATGTAAGATGCATGGAGACCTGAACAAAGAGTATACTGCATCACTGCTACACTTTTGCAAGTTTAGTGAATTTATATTTATTCCCTGTATTTTATTATTTTGAAATACAGTCCTTCCAAATTTTTTAACTGTTTGGAACCTATTAACTATGGCTGTATTAGGACAGAGGGCTATTTGATTTATAATAGTAACTAGGGAATTTATTATTTATTAAACTTATGTGTTGCCTATCTCATAGTTTGAGGTGACTGGGTGGCTTACAATGTAATAAAACAGATGACAGATTTCAAGCGCAGCAGCAGTGGTGCTTGCTCTGTCACTGCACCAACCACTTCCAGCCTATGGCTTTTCCTTCAGTGTGCCCATGCCAGAAGAGGG
The DNA here is from genome assembly GCA_009733165.1 of Naja naja. Classification (NCBI taxonomy): domain Eukaryota; kingdom Metazoa; phylum Chordata; class Lepidosauria; order Squamata; family Elapidae; genus Naja; species Naja naja. Next base: position 91,662,454 of record CM019148.1, on the reverse strand, counting down.
AAGAGCTCATTTCTGGTGGCAAGAAGTTCCAAAGTATGGAGGGGGGGATGTGGCAAAAAAGGACCATCCCCTGGACCTACCAGCTAAAATTCCTTAGCTGATGGGATCTGCAGTAGGTTCCTACCAGAATGAAGAACAGGCTGATCCCATTAGGGAAAGATTTCTCAGATACCCTGCACCCATGCCATGGAGAGCTTTAAAGGCTTTAAATAACTAATATATTGAATTGGACCCAGAAGCACATCAGCAACCAGTGCAACTTGTGTTAACTGATGTTACATGTGCCACCTAGAGACTTCCAAAACTGCACTGCCACATTCTGGACCAACTGTAGATTCCAAATAACTGTTCAAAGATAGCCCCATGTACAGTGCATTACAATAATCTAAATGAAAAATGACCAGAACACAAGTGATTGAGTGCCTGGCCTCGCAATTCAGAAAAGGGCACAGTTGGTGCACACCACAAAGTTATGCAAAGGCTCTCCTAGCCACAACTGCCACCTACACTTTGAGCTAGAATTCCAGGAGGACTACTGTGTTGCACACCAGATCTGTCTGATAGTGCCACGTCCTCCAGCAGATTTATTTATTCTTCAGTAGCCAGCTTTTCTCTGATGTCATTTGCTGCTAGGAAGGCCTGGATAGGTGAGATATACCCTTTTCTATTACTCCCTTCTGTGTCTATCCACCTTGTCTGCCTGCATATGAAAGTTTTGGGGGGATGGGTAGTTATTCTTGCCTGTGTACTACTTGTACTTGCTGAAGGCTTTAGCAATTAGTCTACTAGCTGAGTTTTAGCACTAGGATAGGGATTTACAACTCCCCCTCCAGAGAGCAGCATTTAGCCTTTTAGTTGTGGAGCCAGAAACAAAAGATACATGTTATTTAATTAAACATAATTACTATGATTACTCATGTATTCAATCTATTCTCATCCTTTGCATTATACATTTGGAAAAACTCAAGGCCATTCCTATGATTTGGGGTATTGCAGCATGAGTAAACTTCATACTTTCTGGTATGGATACAACACTATCCAGGAAGGTTCTATGAGCTTGGAGTGGTGACAGTGAGAGAATGACATGTACTTAAAATTTTAGTCACCAATTCTTCAGTGGATATTCAGCTATAAGGTTCTTGCCTTGCTCCTAACAATTGCTCTCCAAAATGTTGAGACAAAGACTGTACCTTTAGATACTAAGAATTTCAAGACTGGAGGACAGAATTTCTAAGCCTTTGCTGAACAAGTAATATCTAATAAAGAATACATTACTCCAATGACAACAGAGGAAGAAGTTGCCATTGTGTTTTTGATTGGGACTATCTTGCATCATTGAATTCCTAAGCAGTACTATTGGCAACACAAAATGAAACAGGCAATAGAATATTCAATACATGTAAACAGTATGTAAAACATTAAATTACCATTAAATCTTTGTCCAGCCTACATACCTTGCAAAACCTATGGAATATACAAAGTGATCCAACATGCACTGTATGAACTTATAAGTTATTTATTTATTTATTTTATTAGACTTGTATGCCGTCCTCTCTCCTTAAGGACTCAGGGTGGCTAACAATAAAACCCAGTACAAAATTTACAATAAAAACAAACAGTTACAAGCCTAATGAGAGTAAAATAATTAATTAAAATTAATTAAAATAACTCTAAAACAAGCCCCCCTCCAAGTCAGTCCAGACCGGCCTGTTGAAAGAGCCAGGTCTTCAGGTCACAGCTGAAGGAGCGGAGATAAAACAGTTGGTCTGCTTTATATGGCTATAAAATAAGGCTGTGGGTATAAAGTAAAATAGTATAGTAAAATTGACAAGCTATTTACTATCCTGATTTCTCTACTTTTAAATAAATTTACAGAAACTATTTTCAAATTATTTGGAAACTTGTCCCTTGTCTAAGGAAACTGAACTTTTCAATATTCTTCAGTGAACTTTTCAACATTCTGCGTATGTTTTAAGAAACAATTTTAGTAAACCAACCTCTATTGTGATGAGTATTACGATCATCCATTCCAACCGCAGAGCATGTTTTTCATTCAAATGATTTCTCATCAGATCTGTCAGTTCTGTGCACTGCTGGAGCTTTTCATTTACTACCTTCAGTAGTAAGGATAGAAAAGTTGTTGTTTCAGAAAACCTTGAATAGACAATTTCTCAATATAAGTTACTTCCAGAGATGAATTTATTGAAATAAAAAATATGGAGAATTACATCACAATGTTTTTATAAACTGAATACACTAGAGTAGCTAAGACTCAGTACTCAGAACAATTCTTAAGTCTTGGGAGATGCGATTTTTCAGCATTCACACAATAGATTGCAACATTAATCCCAGGCTTTAATTTTCTTTCTCCACTTGCATGCATTTATAAACTTAAATGGAAATATATTTTTCTATTCAGCATTTCTTGTATCGAACTTAAGGAAATATTTAGGTAACAGCCCTCGTCGCAATTGCTCTCTGAAGCATTTAGTTAAATTGTGTAAGATATCTATCACAACCTAGTATACTTGACTAAATAATAATCAAGGTTTAAGTCTAGTTTAGCAAAACCCAGCTAACAATGCAATAGGGTTAAATATGTCTCAAATCTTTAATAAAGTTAACAGCAGAGAATTTAAACACAAAATTAGAAGCCAATTCTGAAATAAAGCCAAATGTAAAACAGTTCAGTTTGGCAGTGTGAATACATATCTATTTTTATATATTCACATAGATTGCTTAATTGCAGCATTTTACTCCTGAAAAGCCATAGCTGAAGGTTCTCTATCATGGAACACAGGGGTCAAAAAAAGCTTCTTGTGCTCTTTTACTTGCTGCCTGAAAAAAATTTATTTAACTTAAAAAACAAATGAGATACATGGGGCACAAATGTGTCAGATTTCACTATGAAATTATAGTTAAAATGCTGCAGAATCCTAAGGTAACTTATGTATTTATCAAAGTTACCTTATGATTATTAGATTACTAATAATACTTATTCCATGCAGGCATTATGTATCTTGTGGGCCAGGCCATACTTAGATATATACATAATGTGAATTCTATAAAAAATCTATTTTTTAAAATCCATGGTTCCCCAAATGGAATTGTCAATTTCATCATTTCTTATTGGACTGCAAAGATTCTGTAAAGTTAAAAAAACAGACTTTTTTTATCCATGTGCATTAATATAAAGACAGCAGTGAGGCCATTTTATTCCTGAATCCCATTATTTATACTGTCATGGGAGGAATCACATGTTAGAAAGCAAACTTATAAACCTTTTTACTTAATTTCATTTCAAATAACTGGGCTATATCAAGCATAGCCAACAACTACCTGTTCAATCTGTTACTGAATTAACACATATTTACATACCTATAACTATAGTCCAGAAACCAGTAAGAATATGTGGAATCTAGGGGAAGTTTCATGAATATTGTTACAGATTGTTACCTAGTGAGCTGGTTCATCCCAAATAATAATGCTCTGTAAAGCTAAACTGATTCCTGCTACACTACCATACATCAAAAACATTTCAGAAACAATAAACAATTACAACCACGTCATATCACTGTAGTACATAAATCAATTGAAGCCCTCCAAACCATGTTATGTAAACCAAATGACTTAGCCCAAGAATTAAGACCAGAACTCATCTATAACAAAGTCTAAGGACTGTAACAGCTAGTATGTAGGACAGACAGGCAGAAGATAGCAGAACACATTCATGAACAGCATTTAGCAACTGGAAGGTACAATGAAAACTCACACCACATAGAAAGACTGAACTGTAATTTCAACTGGAAAACCGCATCCTAGACCAAGCTAAATCCAAAAAACTACAGAATTCCTGGAAGCTCAGCTTTCAGGTAAGTTCATCCATTAATATACAAATAGAGATAAATCACATTTACACAGCATTTAAGAGAGACAATAAAAAAGCTAAGAAAAACAAAAAGACCAGAACACATTCTCTCCAGCAACTTACACCCAGATAATCAGGGATTAACATCAGACCAAACAAGCAAAAAGCAATACTCTAGTTAAGGAACTACCAAAGAAAAAGTTACATTTCCACCACCCCCAGGAAGGCAAACTACTGTATATATAAAGAGAGGGAAAGCCCCACACTCACAGCACTGTTACTTTGTCACTAATGAAACATCTGCAAACAACCTAGAGAGCACCAATGACTCCACAGTTCAACTCTGACCTACTTATGTTCTCTTCTATTGAAAAGTGAATTTTGTGGAAAGTAGTACTTTACGTTCACAAGTTCTTGATTGGATTTCTAAACTTTTCCTTGACTAGGATTTCTAAACATGTTTTTTGTTGCCATCTAACAGCCATCTTTTTCTAGGGGGACACCAAGGTACACTTCTGCAATATCCCCATAGTAATATATTGTACATATTTTAAGAAAAAACATCCAAGTAATTTTTAGAGTTAACCATTAATCATAAAGTACTCTAGAAAAAAAGCAAAACAGCAGAGAACCTGTAAAAGCAAGTTTCTGTGTAAAACTCCACTTGCTAAATTGTTGATAATAACTGTTCCTCCACCCAACAGAATTACATGAATTTAAGAAAAAGGGTAAACTTGTCATAAAACCTCCCCAAAAGTTACAGAATGCATTGGTTATGTCTGCATAAAACCATGAAGCTAGAATCTGGCTTATTCACAATAACATGTTGAAGCTCACTGCCTGATTGTGCCTAAACCATTCCTCCTGGTAGTGAGAACAGCTATACAAAATTACGAGAAAGAAACAACTCAAAACTAGCATTCTACTTGTCCTTCTGAACAATCCAAGAATACAGTTCATACACATTGGTAAACAATTTAGAATTGGCCTAACATTTTATGCAAATAGAAAATAATATTTATAAATTGTTCCTAAAAGAAATAGTGCAGCAGGCAGTATAACATTTGTCCAAAAACAATGAAGATGAAATCAGAAAAATAAGATTTGTTAAGAGAAGCAATTGGTTTTTTAAAAAAATCCTCTAAACTTAGATAAAAATAATAAAATAATACCTTAACTCTGCGATCAATACTGAGAAACCGATACATTTTATCATACAGTTGTTCAAGATGTTCTCTGTCCCAATAGAAATCTGGGGTAATCAACAGATCAGAACTCAAATTTATATGATGCCTGAGGAAGAGAAGATAAATTCTTATTTGAAAGCCAGTTAATGAATTGTATTTTGAATACTGTACTGTAATAAGTTGAGACAAACAAGTACTCTTTGGATAAACACCCTTCATGTAGCAAAAAACTTCATTACATTCTCAGTGCTACAGAGCTCATAGTTAAGTTTTCCATCTCCAAATAAACATTCTATTCTTTTAGAACCTGACTGAAGCTTTATATACAACATGTTATCACCTTTTATTTATGCTGATATATGTATATTACTATAAACTTAGGTTATCAGGAGTTGAAGAAAATACAGAATTTATCAAGTTTGCAATTTAACAGCATAAGCATTATCATTTCCAGTTTTTAATACATTTATATTATGAGTCGCATCTCAACAAATCCCTCACATGGTGATTTTTGCATCATTTCATGGGGCATATTCTAATTATTCAATCTTGACATTTTAATGGCATGTGACTTTGGTTTAGCTGTAACGAGCCTTTCCACTGTATTTAAGACTGTTTCCTATTCTTTAGGTTTTTGTTCCTTACAAGGGTTTGCATGTTCTCTCATAGTAAATTGGTTTCTGAAGGAGTAAATGTTACTTTTTACTCTAAACATAAAACATTTTAAAAGAATATGCTAGATTTATAGGTAGAAATGTAAGTATCACTATGGAAAAACCCCACTGGTATTAAAAATAAAATAATAATTTTTATAATAATAATAATAATAAACAATATAAAATGGGATTAGTTTGAAGAAGGTTTATCTTTGTGCTGATAGTTAATACTATGTCATGGAAGATAATTAAAAGTAAGGACCTGGCAAATAAATCACATTTTAACAGGAAACTAACAAGATGCTGATTGGTGTTAGATACATGTAAACTCTGATTTCTCCTAAAAAAATAGTTCTATTAAAGGACAATAGTCTAGGTGAAGAAGAGAGAAATATAATTGTACCATTTTAGAAATATCACACATTTAAAAAGCGGATTATACATAGCAGTATATTATATACATATATATGTGAATACTATCGTATTTTTTTGTTAAAAGATTGTTTTTGAAACTGACTCTAAAATGCAATCTTTTGGCTTGTCTTTAATTCAGATACCTCAAGGCAAACAGTTCCCCAATTTTCTGCATAACGTCAGCATGAGACAGTTTCAGTTTCTTTCTTAATTTAAGCATCTGTAAGAAGAGCGTAATAAACCAGTAAGAACACTGATGTTTTTTAGATGTACAATATTACCCATCCCAATGCCAACTGCACTCTTTACTTGAACTGGCAGAAGCAATTCTGATGACAATAAAGATTTATCCTGAATTTCATATTAACTTTGGAAGGTGGAATTGGCAGTCTTCATAGATGGTTTGTGATAACCTTATTGACATGGCTGGAGAACTTCCTGACAAAATTTAGGTTTTAAATTAAGATCTATCCTACAGGACAGAGAGATCAATTAAAATGGTCCATTCATAAAGACTTATTTTATCTGATGAATATATCAGCATTCTACAAGAGTTTCCAGGAAACAAAGAGAATAAATCCTCAAGTAGCTATGCAACAAGCATTTATAGTAACACAAAATCTATAGTATTATCTATTTTTAAGGAATGTAAATCTGGCTTGGAAATGGGGACAAAATTGGTCAAGTGCTGAGAAGGAACTTTTCCAAATAAGCTTGCTTTGGTTTTGTTTCAGGTAAAATGGGGCAGAGAGAAATTTTGACAGGCTTGCAAGATTCAGTCATTCTATCTATAGTAATCACTGTTTTGCCTGTTTCTTGATCCTGCCTGCCCCAAAGGGTTGACACTATCCTAATAAATGCACTTAGAATCCTGCTAAGTAGGTTAGGTTAGGTAGGTTTGAACGGCACCTTAAGAACAGAATACCTCACACTAATGTAAACATATTGTTCCAGGTCCAAATTCCTTGTCTTCTCCAGTTTAATGGAATCCTTTTCAGCCTAAGAATGTAGCCCACAAGGAAATGGTGGTTCACCCTATTGTTGTCCTGATCCTTGACCATCATGGCTAATTAGCCAACCAACCAAGGGAGAATTGTCCAGGTGGATAATAAATTGAATGCATTTTATCCTAAATGGAAGATCTCTGGTGTTCTTCGAGACTGTTGTAACACTTTCCCCCCAAAAGAAATCTTGCAGAGCATACGTTACTAGAAGCGCCCTTGAAAAAAGAATATTTTCCAAAACACATTGGTCTAAATTAAGCAGGAAGTATGAGTCTGGGACGACCTCCAGATTGTGCACTTGTTCTGTCTGATGCAAATCAACCAATGCAGAACCAAAGATGACAAATCCCCAGGATTGATTCAAAGTAATTAGATACTCTCTTATCATGTTTTTATAAGACACAACCTTCAATTCAAGTCCTTATGTTTTGCTCTTCACTACTACCTAGGGAACACAATATTTTGCCATTTTCAACATACAACTGCTACATTGATTCTTTTTTCTTTTACTTTGAACATATTTAGACAACTTTCTTCTTTCCTTAATATAATATGCCAGCCATTCTGAATTTTAGCTTTCCTGACAACTTCTCTAGAGTTCTGAGCAGTCTATACTTTTTTATTGGTAGCCTATTCCTCTTTCTACTCCTATATTTAACTCTATTACAGAGATTCATTCTCTAACAAAAGGATCAACTTTACCATATTCTATCATTTTCAAAGTGAGTAAGAAACAAGTCTAAGTTTAATTAACTGTGAGAAGTTAATTTTTATATTTCAAATTTCATGCAGATTTTTCTTCTTGGCATCCTATATATTGAAGCTTTATTGACATGAAGATTATAAGCATGAAGTCAATCTACATTCAAGCAAATATTGTAGTTTGCCACAACAAACATAAAATAGGTATAATTAAAACAACAAGGTTTTCCCCTTAGACACATGAGTTTAATTAAGCATTTTGTAAAGTCACTGAAGTTAACTTGAAAGTGTTTCAAGTCTAACTGTTCAAATTTAATACAGTTTCACTTAAATTTTGATCTGGCAAATCTCAATTCATTTCTTGTGTCCAGGGAGATGTGGTAAATACAACAACCCAAATTCATTCACCTACAGTATGGTGTAAAAAATCTGCAAAATTCCCATACTTAATTTAATGGAAGAATGAAAAAAATAGCAAGTACCTCAGGTATTGATTGGATAGATTCTACAAAATTATCCAGTGATGCTTCCCAAATGGCCAGTTTTACTACATTAGAGAAAAGCATAACATGTATTATTCATATGCACTACACTTCCAACTTTTATCACAAAATAAAATATTTAAATTTTTACTGTCCAATGCTTGACAAGTAATGTTGGTATGCTAATTATTGCTTTTAAACTTTAAAGTAGGTACAAGTTTCTGATTTTAATGGAGGGACAAGAATTTGTCCTCTATTAACCTGGTATGTTCTTTTTGACATAGTGTAATGTAAAAACCTACCTTGCATGATACAGTATAATTTACAAATCAAGTCAAAATTGCTTTTTCAAGTATTTTTTAAAAATCCTGGCATAGTGTTTTATATGAACCATTTTACCATTTTATATGAACCTAACCAATCATTTCTCTGCTCTAAGTAGCAACTAAGATGGTTAAAGGCCTGGAGACAAAAACATATGAAGAATGGTTGCAGGAATTGAGTATGGCTAGTCTAGAGAAAAGAAGGATTAAGGGTGACATAATAGCAGTATTCAAGTATTCGAGGGGCTGCCATCAAGAAGAGGAGGGGTCAACTTATTTCCCAAAGCACCAGAAGGCAAGACAAGAAACCATGGATGGAAACTAATCAAGGAGAGAAGCAACCTGGAAGTAAGGAGAAACTTCCTAATAGTGAGGACAATTAACCAGTGGAGCAGCTTGTCTTCAAAAGTTGTAGATTCTTCTTTACTGAAGATTTTTAAGAAAAGACTGGAAAGCCACCCGTCTGAAATGATATATGGTCTCCTGCTTGAAAAGAGGTTGGATTAGAAGACCTCCAGGGTCCCTTCCAGCTCCATTCTGATTGACAATAGCTTTCCTACTAAAAAAGTAAAGGTAAAATTTCTACTGCCCCATTCAATCAAAATATTCTATTCCCAATTCACATGATTCAATCATAAACCTTCCATTTCATGCTCCTTTCGGCCAAAAGGGAAACATTACAGAGTAGGAATGCTTAAATTTTATGCAGACTACTGAAGATAATACACATTGTTTCTTCTGTTTCTCAGAAGTGGTTTGACATTGCCTCCTTCCTAGGACTGAGAGAAAGTGACTATTCCAAGGTCACCCAACTGCCTTTGTGCCTGAAGCAGGACTAGAAAATGATGTTAGCCTGATGCTTTATCCTCTTCATAAAACTGGCTCTCAAAGGTGGTATTAAGGGTCACAAGTCTATAGTGAAGCATAAATTATTTGCAATGGCATAATCTACGTACTACTAAAATTTTTGTCTATCAAGATTCTCAGTCATCCAGGTCATAGTTGTATCAAAAGGCCCAGCTGCCTTTTCAAAAATAAAAATCACTTTTGATATTAAAACTTTTGTTGTCATGACTTTGAACTAGGCGAAACACTGTTCATAGGGTAACACATTTTGAACCAAGGTCCCTCAAATGAGCTAATCTACAGCAGGTGTCCAAAATCTGGCATCATGACTTCTTGAGGGAATGAAATTTGGAAAGATTGTGGTTGCTTCAGTGTTGCTGGCTGCTATTGTAGTTATGTGAACTTTATTTTGTGACAGTTTGCCATTAGTCTCACAATCCCTTGCTCCCACTCCCACCCAGCAACAACCACTTACTTGCCTATTGGAACAATGGGAGCAGCCGATTACCTGCCTATTGAAAGGGGAAGAGAGAAAGGAAGGGAATGGAGATTTCTGATGTTCCCTACCGAATTTCCACAAGGAAACACAATGGGGAAGCCAGCAGGAAACTGGCTGCTCCCATTGTTTTTTGGCCTACTCTTGGTCATTCATCTTCCCTGTTTAGGTAAGGAAATATCTTTGAAACAATAACCCAACAGGTATGGGTTGTCTCTTTCTTTTTCTTCCTTCCTTCCTTCCTTCCTTCCCTCCTTTCCTTTCTTTCTTTTTCACTCAGTATGCAGTTGAAAGTACTGTGAGACTGAGCAAATTGTTCAAAATAGTTGTAGCTATAGGTGCTTCATGCAGAGTATTTTTTGAGTGCTTTATACATTATAAATGCATTCATGAACTCCATGAATCCCAGATTTCAAGTAATAATACAGATAATTAAATGAAATTATATGATGGACAGCTTACCAGAAAGGCAGAGAGCATTGGAAAAAGCAAACTTCTCTAGAATGAATTCATCCATTTCTAATTCTGAATTTATCAAGATTTCTCCTCTATGAAGTTTTGACTGCCCTCTACAAGAAAGATATGAATGGATTATATTAAGTTCAAATAACTTGCTGCTCCCCATCCGTCCCAGCCAACATTACCATTGTCTAATAGTGACGCAAATGAGTATTAGAAGAACCAGTAGGACTGTGTAATAAAACATGAGCAGGTATCCTTCAGTCTGTTCATAAGAATAAAATAAAATAAAATTTAGGAGAACCTGACTTAATATTGGTCTTATTCCACATGTGAATTTCTGTTTATTGTATAAGTGAATTTTTGTTTCTTTCATTGTATCTTTTTTCACTTAAAATCTCAACAGCATATACTCAATCCACATAAAAGTGGTAATACTTTGTACATAGTTGAGCACATTGGCCTTGATGATGCTCAAACAGAACACTGATAGTTTGTGGCAGTGTAATATGGGCCAGTCTTTTAACAACTGAAATATATTGCCTGTCTTCAACATACAACTACAATCAGAATCAGAATCTATATATTGACTGTCCTCAACATACAACTATAATCAGAATCAGAATCTCAGTCATCGAGTGAAGCAGTCATTAAACGAAATGTCTATGTAACTGCTTCACTCAATAACTGCAACTCAGCATTCCCAATTCCAGTTGTTAAGCGATTTCCTGGGTCTCTGAGATCAAGTCAAAGAGCTGCCTGTGCGATGGAATGTGCAGCTGGAGAATGAGGTGGAGGGAATGTCAGCAATAGCTTCCCCGAAACCTCACTAATTTCTTGTTTTACAATGGAATTATCAATATTTTTATGAAGAAGTTTATGAAATACCTAGATGCTACGATACAACTTGTATCTGAATATATGTTCAGAATATATGTTCCAGAAATAATTATTTGTCAAAATCTCCACCATTATTAGCCTGTGGCTTCAATGGAAAACTCTGTGAGTTTATGACATTCACATACTTACTCTCCTCTTCTGTAGCTCATCTCTTCATTTTCCCAGTGAACTAATGCAATTTCATAAGGCTGGATCTCATGTTTTTCCAGCTTTCGAAAAATATTCTTTATCTGGGAAACAGATTGTAAATTAAAGCTGATAGCAAGTTCTGAAGATGCATTAGATAATATTTGCGCAAGATAGAGAAGTATTTACAAGGAAGAATTGGCTAGAGGTTGTAAATTTATGCCCATAAATGCCTTCATGTTTATTTGTTTATAACCCAGGTTATAAGAGCCGTGCTGGCACAGTGGTTAGAGTGCAGTATTGAAGGTTAATTCTGCTGATTGCCAGGTGTTTGGTGCCAACCGGCTCAAGGTTGACTCAAACTTTCATCCTTCCGAGGTTGGTAAAATGAGAACCCAGATAGTTGGGGGCAAAATGCTGACTCTGTAAAATGCTTAGAGAGGGCTGTAAAGCACTATCAAGTGGTATATAAGTCTAAGTGCTATCGTTAGTGCTACTGTATTAAAATTACAAAAGCAGCATTATTTTAGAAAAAATAATAAGAATTTGTTAAAGAAAATTAGCAAAATCACAAAAATTAAAAACCCTTATTTTCTAGGTATTTTCTTCCTACAAATGCTATCTGATCAAATATTCATGTTACTTTCATGAAGGCAAATTTGGAAATCCTTGTTTCTCAAAACAATATACAGTAAGTTTCTTTCTAGAATCTGGCTGTACTTCTGCATTTCCACAACTTACTGTATATATCATTTCTGATTATTTTACCATGGTGGATATCAAAAAAGCCTTTACTATATTCTTCAAAAAATAAATAAATCTGCAGCTGGATATCAAACCACTGTGAAATACTTGGGAAATTATGTAATTTGAATCCTTTGGAAGACATGGCATCACAAAATAACAATACTAATAAAGCAGATTGGAAAGTTAAATATAAAAATGGTTAATAACCCTTGCGAAATGTTTTGCAGAGATAGCATTTCAACATACAAAAAAAGCTGGGGGTAAGCCACAAAAACCTAATAATAAATAAAATCCCAAATCAAATACTATTAATCTATTAATCTATATTAAACTATTAATCTATATTAAACTATTAATCTATATTAAAAATCTGCATCTTCTTTTTTTCCCTTTATGCTGAATATAACTAAGGCTTTCCTACTTTATGAGTTGTTACAAGTTTTGTGCCAACATATTGACTGAATTAATCCTTATCTTCTCATTTTACACTAATTGTGACACCCCTGAGTCAGATAGTTTCTTTTGACAGCATACAATCTGCTCTTAGGTTGATAAACCCATTTCTCTTTTTCATTAGAAAGCAGATTGAAATAGACAGGTATGTCAGAATTACTAATCTTTAGCAAGGAGAAAACTGTCTTTCATTTTAGATGTCATCTTAATATTTACCTGGTTTTACAAGGATGTTGTTTGGAAATATGCTAACTCAGATTTTTCAAATGACTTTTAGAATGTTAATGATGTTACAGTGATTAACCATGTTACAGTTAATTTCATAAAGTCTGAATAATTGTTACTTTAGTTAATAGACTCGGCCTCGTTATTCACCTGTTTCCTTCTGAATTAGGATAAAGGTTCCAAAAAATGTAAGACAATTTCACTTTACTTTAATCATCAAAATTTTCTCATTTGATTGTGTTCAGATTAATTAGCTAATTTGCTCTTTTATTTCATTCTCTGGAAAGCTGGAAAGCTCTTTCTTTTCAACATGACATATTTCCTATAGCAGGATCCTCTTCTAGCATTTTTTGCTATAGCAGAATACTCTTCCAGCAATGCAATTACATCTTCTGTTTCCAATATATTCAAGGAAGGAGATGCCATTTTTTGTTTGTATCATATTACAGCATTCTAAAAAAACTAATAGTCTAATAAAACAGGTTATGCCAGATATATAGTTAACCCTATAAATTACCAGAAGGTAATTTATAAGTAATTTATTAATATGTTGATTACTCTCATTCATACACCAAAAATAGTTTACTTCCAGAAACCTGCCTTCTACTTACTGTTTTTTCTTCAACATTCCAAAACACAACAGATCCTTCCCTATAAGAAAAAAATTACAAATAATGTTAGACTAATGAGTTGTATTTTAAGCTTCAAAAATGCAATTCCTAGAAAGAAGCAATTCCCTTTCCATTCTTGCTTGCCTTTAAATGTTGAACCAGTACACTATTATTACAGTGTCCAAATGATATTTGTTTTAGTGATACCAAGAATTTTAAAGATTAATACTCAATTGAAATCAGAATCTTTCTTGCTGGGACTAATAAAGAGACAACTGGAAAAGAGTTATGGAAGATTATTTTTGTATGTGATAATCTGCAGCAAGATTATTATATGCCCAAAGTCAAAAGACTCTGAATTACCTACAGTGGAGGAATGTTGGTGAAGATGACAGAATTTGTAGAGGGCAAAATTGATTTGTTTGGTTAGGGATAACTATATTTATTAGCAACTAGAAACCTCTTATGGACTTTTTGTTGAAAACAGAAAAAAATTATGTTTGAGCATTTGAAAGAACAGAATATGGGAAGAAGGGAGCCACAATATAACCATAATGAGAATAAAGTATAAATGCATTTATAATTGCTGTAAACAAGGTTAGAAGCCACTTCTTTATGTACATACAGTATTTTCCTGTCTTACTTAGTTGATCATTTTTCCTTGGTCTTCTTTCTTAGTTCTTAGTTAATTCTGCCTAGTGGAACTGACATGTCTGAGGATGGCACAGATGAAACAGCAATCTTGTTTCTGGCTATGGATACTTATTTCATCCTCGTCTTAGTTTCTGCATTACACATAATTCTCAATTTGACCACAACTGAGACCAAAATTTCCACTGCTAAAGAAGCCAGTTAAACAGTTTTTCCCCCATTTTACAATCGTTTTTGCCACAATTGTTAAGTGAATCACTGTAGTTGTTAAGTGAACTATGCAGACATTAAGCAAATCTGGCCATTGATTTTCTTGTCAGAAGCTATCTGAGGAGGTTATAAATGGCAATCACTTGATCCTGGGACAGTGCAACTGTCATAAATACATGACAGTTGCCAAGTGCCCAAAGTTGATCATGTGACTGTGGAAATGCTGCAAAAATCATAGGTGTAAAAACTGGCAATAAGTGACTTTTTTAAAAGTGCCATTGTAACTTCAAATGACCACTAAATATATAATGGTGAGGACCACTTGTAGTTATTGGTAGGCTTCTTGGCTCAATTCCAAGTATTGAAAGAGCCATAGTGGTGCAGTGGTTAGAATGTAGTACTGCAGGCTGACTCTGTCCACTGCCAGGAGTTCGATCCTGACCAGTTCAAGGTTGATTCAGCTTTCCATCCTTCTGAGGTTGGTAAAATAAGAACCCAGATTGTAGGATGCAATATGCTCACTGTGTAAAACCGCTTAGAGACGGCTGTAAAACACTATGAAGTGGTATATAAGTTCAAGTGCTACTGCTATTGGTCATTACCCTTAAAACCCTAAGGAACACATCATCAAAATTTATCATGGACCAACTTACCAAACAAGATTCTGCCTGTTTGATCCCTGCTAGAAGCCCTACCTTCACCAAAGTAGGAGAGGTATGGGTTAGAAGGCAGGTACTCTCAATAAAAACCACCACTGAAGCCTTTCAAATCTATTTAGCATCAAATCTCCTTGTGTTCTGGAAAGCTCTGAAAACAATTTCCATTTTTTGATTCATTTTTGATTTCCATTTTTGATTCATAGAATTCATGGAATAACTGTGGCCAACCATTTGATTATATTTTGCTGCTTTAATATTTCTGTATGTTTTAATAAGCTTGATCTTTTCTTCTTGTAAATGCCCCAAGATTGTTTGACTGGGGAGTTCTACAAATATTGTAAATAAATAATCATCACTAAAATTCTGAATGACACTGAAGAAATAAATTTGTAATTTTCCTTTAGGTGGAGATGAAACATTTAGCTCACATATGCCACATTATTGGTCTTTACTTACTTGAAGAAAAATATGATCCCCAAATCATGATCTTTGGCTGTCTTTTCTGTGCCAACCACCAAAACATTTGCTGCATCTAGTTTTCAGAAAATCTTATATGAAATTATATTGTAAAAAATAGAAACAATCACATTTAGCATGCACCCTATACCCAAGATAATTTTTTTAAATTAATAATGTCTCTTTCAAATCTAATTGATCTGGTGACTTCATCAATAAGTCTATCACTTTTTTTTTGTAAAAATGGCATTTTTCCATGATATTTTATTTTTCCATATATCTTATGGCCCTCATATTCCATGTGGGATCCCTTTGAAATATTAAAATGGGACAATCCAGTTTGCTTTCTGAATCCAGACAAGATTAGGTAAAAGCTGCTAACTGGTAAGGTTCTGTGAGCTTTACAACTTATAAATATGAATAAAATTGTGCTGTTTGTCACATGCAGTGCAAGCATATATCAGAGCACTCTGACAATTCCAGTAGTTTCTCAGCAACAGACTATCAGAATAGAAGTGAAGATTCAAGGTGCTGGAATTAACCTATAAAGCCCTTCATGGCTTGGGTCCGGGGTATTTGCAGGAGCACCTCCTACCAGCATCAAGGTCCAATCGCCCAGTACGCTCCCACAGGCAGGCCCTCCTGGGGGTGCCGTCAGCCAGACAATGTCGGTTGGCGGTCCCCCGGGGGAGGGCCTTTTCTGTGGGGGCGCCCACCCTGTGGAACCAGCTACCCCTGGGGCTGCAGTTGGCTCCTGACCTATGTTCCTTCTGCTGCGATCTAAAGACCTGGCTGTTTTTACAGGCTGGCCTGGATTGAGAGGGATTGGGGGTTTTTAATTGGGTATTTTAGTATAATTAAATTAGTTATTTGGATCAGATTAATATTTTATTTATTTTTGTATTCATATCCTTGTGTGAGCCGCCCCGAGTCCCCCCCAGAGATGAGGCGGCATATAAATCCAAATAAATAAATAATAAATAAGACAGAGAGACACTTGCAATTCCCATATTCTAAAATAAGCTACAAACTTAACATCAGCCATGGCGGCACAGTGGTTAGAATGCAGTATTACAGACTAACTCTGCCCATAGCCAGAACTTTGATCCAGATTGGCTCAAGATTAATTCAGCCTTTCACCTTTCTGAGGTCGTTAAAATGAGGACCCAGATTGTTGGGAGCTATATGCTGACTCTGTAAACTACTTAGAGAGTGCTATAGAGCACTATGGAGTGGTATATGTTTAAGTGCTATTGCTACAACATGATCATTTATAATAAAACTTAATTAATTTATATTGATCTTCCAGCACTGATATAATAAATTAACACAAAGTTAATTAGTGACATTTATTATTCAAATTATCACTTCTCACATAGCATTTAATAGAATTACTTTACAATGTGTAATTACCACATTATATCCTTAAACAGTTTTCATTTAAGTCCAGTGAGCATTTTAGTTCCTTAAAAGAGCCCTGATTTGGGAAGGAAGATTGGCCTGAAAGCAGACCATGCACGAACACTTATGTAGATGTACTTCTACACCCATTATTCCCTTCATTTCTTCGAAGTAAATGTTAGCATCTAGGCCACATTATAGCACATACTTAAGTGTCTAGCATCATTTCTATAAAGTGTACAAAACCTGTTTAATGATGTATATCTGGAAAAGCATCAGTAAACAATAAATGATCTACTTGAAATAACTGTTCAGAGCTCTACCAATTATTTGGTATATGTCAATTATTTGGCATAATTTAATATCTTTTTAATTTCTTTTAACTTTTGTACTTTCTGTCTTTTAGGTACGCCGCCCTGAGTCCTTTGGGAGAGAGGGCAGCTTACAAGTCCAAATAAAACAAAAACAAACAAAACAATACCTCTAGGTAATGTGATTTCAACATATCCAGATGAGACCAGGTCAAGGCATAAATTACCAAGATGATAGGCATCTGCTGTTGCAAAGGCTATACATTGCATCACATCCTATGCCAAAAAGAACAGAATTTCTTTTAGAAAACACTTAGTCGCCTTACTCACTAGAACTGCTTTACTAGAGAGTGCTATACAAACTCATTGATAGCATTTTGCCACTAAATGGCTAAAATTCTGCATAGAAACATAGTTATTTTTCAAAAGCCTTACACTTAAAAAGTTTCAAACTTGCTTCACTGATATACGGATAGACAAATATCTCCTCTGGATCTACTGAGCAACTTCAAAAACGAGTTCTTTGGAAGATTATTTAGAGAAAGATACAAGTTTATATATTCATAACAAGCTTCACACTACACTATCAATTCTATGCAGATATAATTTGGCTATCTGCCATTGATGTTAAGAAGTTTTAAAGGCCAATAAGATGTGATCCTGTATGGCCTCTTATTCCCTAAAACCGGGGTTTCCAACCGCAGTCCGCAGCTTGGACCTGGTCTGAAGCCTATTGGGAACCATGCTGTGCACCAGCAGTTCCATTTGTGCAAGTAGAGGGTTCATATGCAAAACCATCCCCTTTCTCTCCTCCCCCACTGCTACTGCTGTTCCATGGAGCCAGAAAAGTTGGGGATCACTGCCCTAAAAGATAAGATGAAAGACTCATGTTCAAAAAGAGGTTATTTCTTATTTCACATAATAGTAGACACTGAATTTTATATTCACCAGAAATTTTAAAATAGATCTTAGATTTGTATTTTATTTTCTAGAGTGTACCTAAAGATTTTTATTTTCTAGATTGTACCTAAAGATTAACTCTAGCCTTTGCAAAAATAAGATTTTCTCCAGCATTGATTTCCAGCAGGTGGTGTTCCTCTTCAGTAAAAAGAACAAATTCATGTTTCAAAATGCACATGTTTCATTTAAGTCAATGTTCTCATCTGGCAAAAGATTTTTTTCATGTGGCAGTTCTTACTCAAAATAACTTCATTATTTCAACCCTGAAATTTTTATTATCACTATTGGGGGGGAACCTCATAACAAAATTATATTTACAAAAGCTTTCCCCCCTAAGTTTCAGTGTTCCCTAAAGGCATCTTCTTTATTAGAATCACTGCATCGTTAATCATGCAGAGTAATTTAGAAATAATTTTCCATGTCACAATTATGAAAGTGTTCCCCCAATAGTTACATTCTTAATATGAGATTGTATTATGAATATCAATAGCAGCAATCCATTAGATCAGGGGTGGCGAACAAGTTTGACACAAAGAGCCACAATTTTAAACTGTGAGAGTCAGAGAGCCACACCACGCTCGCTGGCCCGTGCAGTTGTTTCCGAGGGATGGGAGACGGGATGACGCAGCCGGGGCGGACTACGCGCTGAAATCTCTCCTCAGAGATCCCTCCTCAGAAGCAGCATAACAAAATCCAAACTTGGCAAAGAGCCACAGTATACAAAATAATATAATATAATAATAATATAATAATAATATAAGAGGCAAAGAGCCGCATTCATTTTGGCGGAAGCATGCTCGAGAGCCACGTGTTCGCCACCCCTGCATTAGATAGTTATATTAATTATTCCAAAGTTATTGGCATAGTACACCCTATAATATACACATTCTTTAACCTTAAAGGGATAGAGATGGAAAACCTTTCAGTGTTAAAACCTTTTAGTGTTAAATCTATTCACTTATAGTATAGAAGTCTTCAACTCTAAGCTATATAAACATAAATGGATTATTTCTATCAGTCTAGAATTGTCTTCAAATTATTTTTGTTCAAATCTTCGTATCAAATTATGTCTAAGAATCCTCCTCCTGGTTCAGAAACAAATGACCTGAACTCTCTCCATCAAAAAATAAAACAGAAATAATAGCATGGAGAGCCAATTTAGTGTAGTGATTAAGGCACGGCTAGAAACTGGGGGATTGTCAGTTCTAGTCACACCTTTAGATGACACTGATTGATTCTCTCACTTTCAGCTCTAGAAAGGAGGCAATGGCAAACCACTGAAATTTGCCAAGAAAACTGCACGGACTTGTCCAGGCAGCCCCCAGGAATCAACATTGTCTCAAAAGACACACACACACAAACCAAACAAACAAAAAATCTATCATAAGGCAAAAGAAGCGTATTAAAAAGGAATCAAGTGTCATCACTGTGACAAAAACAATAGCATCTTTTAGTATCTCAAAGCATAACGTATTCAGTATGGCATAAAAAACTTGTGGATTACAGACTATTTCATTAGATGCATGAAATGTTGTCATCCTGGGTTCAGATTACCTTGGCTTCAGATGGTAGTGGCAGATTAATTCTTGATGGCTGCTTGGTCCTTGACGCTTTTGGTAAACGCTTAACTGGTACAATATCTTGATTTGATTCAACTTTACTAGGCGATAAAACTGAATAATGTCTATTTGGTGTTCCAGTAAGTATCCTTATATGTTTTAACTTCTGTTTAAAAATTGAAGCTTTAAGAGGATGAAGTTCTCTGGATGAAGGACAAGCATCCATAGTCAAGTAATTAATTATTTTTGCTGTAGCACCAATAGTAGTTTGTGGACTAAACCAGTTTGAATTGTCCATGCAATTGCTAGTAAAATTAGAAGCTGCCTCTGGGATGCATCGCCTGAGATATCTATTTGCTGACAGCAAGTTGTTGCTTGATGCTAAATATCCATATGTAGGGAAGTATCGGCATTGGCTTATTGTATATGAAGATCTAGCCAGGAATCCCAATAGTTTCACTGCCATCTTTTCATTGAGACGCAAATAAGAGAATTACAGAACATTAATTTTCTAAAAAGGAAAAAAAAGTTTACAAAAGAGGTTTGCAGAGCATGTTTAAAAAAATAATTAATACAGCCCACATTGTATTTGTAATCTGAGTTTTAAAGAAACCAGCAAGGGAGATAACTATCCACCCTTCAGGGTAAGGAAGACCTAGGGATACAGAGATTCCAGGAATACTGCTTTATTGCAGTAGAGTGTAACAAGAACATCTTGAAACCTCTCCAAATATCTCTTTGTCCCTTCTTATTCTATTAGCGTTCTAGGTGGGGTTTCTGAGTTTCTTTTTCATATATGCTTCTGCTGTATGTAACTGCTTCTCCATTCCTTTTCTTAAAGATCTTATATTATATAGATCACTTCTAAATTCCTTTGGAATAACAATTTCTGTATTAACCATCATAGGAATTTTAATGGACAATTAAGTATCTAATAATTCACAAACTGAATAACATTTATCAAGGAAGAGATTTATTTCCCTCTACCAATCATACTTCTTTGGCATGGTCACCAAAATTTGTGTGCATGCGCACATACATATGGTCAGGCAAAATCTCTCAAACAGCCAAGATCAGCCTATCAGATAATATTGTATATATAATGCTTTAAAGAGGGGTACTTAGCTTGTTTCAATGCACTTTGTAAAAACCCCTTTCAAATGCTTTGCACACCTTTCTCACTCTACTATTCTAAACAAGTTGGAATACATTCTTACATTTCAGGTTCTCAAAACAATGAGTAACATAGAAAACATGGAGGGAAGAGCTTCCAGATCTCAAAACATTTGGGAACTTGCTTGGCAAAACAAAATTTAACATTGCAATTACAATTGTCTCAAATTAAGGAATGGTTTTGATTTGAAATCTGAAGAGATATAGGGAAGATAGAATGAAATTCTAGGGATCAAAACAATGTTACAAAGTCTTGCATTTCTAAGACCTACTATAGACATTCTTTTGTACGGAGGAGCCAGTGTCCTTTAAATAAATGCACGTGTGTGTGCACATGTAAGATGCAAATGAGTTATCTTCTTTGTAGGTGACTGGACACATTGAACATGCCAGAATAAAGAACAACCTCAAATGGAGAGAATCTGAAAATTTGGCAGATAATGAAATTTTGTTCTTACTCAAGTTATTTCCAGTATTTTAGGTACAGTTGCACACTTGCATGCAAAAGTTTAGATAACCCTGCTCAAACTGTCTCTTTCAGTGAGTGAATGAAAAAAAAAGTTGACAATCTCTGCACTGGACAAACTTGATTGATTGCATATTTACTATTTCTGCGCAGTGTACATAGAAGGTGCAAATGTTTGGATATTTTCAGCCAATATTATGCAATGCTTCCTTTAGCAGAAATAACAGATTCCAAGTGTTTGCCATGGCTAAGTCTTTTTATTCTTGTTTTTGAAAATTTTCTCTACTCTTAAATAACTAATCTAGCTCAGAAATATTCTCAGATCTCTTTGTATGCACTGTATATTGAAATCTTCCTTAAGGTTTGCAACTATACAATTGCACAACTAGAATCCAAAGACTACTCCAAAATTTTTATCTTTCTTTTCTATAAGTACTTCATGGTTGATTTGGATGTCAAAATCTCTGTATCTGTCAAATTCTGCCCTCTTATTTTGAATAACCGGTAACTCTCTTTTGGGATGGAAGTCCAGAGTTTAGGGACAGTGACTGAAAAGTCTTTGCAATTCCAATGAAACAGACCTCAGATGTTGGCAGAATAGAGTACAAGGCTTTTAAAAATTCAGATATGCTGATAGAGAGGAATGCAATCCTTCAGATAACTTGACCCAAAGTCAAAATTAAATTTTTAAGCATGGTGTGAACTATCTACAAGTAGTTCCTAATTATGACCATAACTGAACCCACAGTTTTGATCATAAGTTGTACTGATTGTAAAGAGGGCCACCATGTAACTGCACCTGATTTTACCTTTTTTGCAGTGGTTGTTAAGCAAGTGCTGTGGTCATAAAGCAGATGCTGGTGTCATAAAGTGAATCTATTGTTCTATATGGAGTCATTTTTATCAGAAACAGGAAATAAATACCAGTTTCCCATAAAAAGCGGTATAAATCATAATCACATGACCACGGGGGACTGCAAATAGCCGTAATAAATATATAAAAATATCTACTTCGAAAATGTTTCTTCCAAATGTAGATTAAACATAAGTCTATTCAAATATACACATGGCAAACAATATAATGTATAATAAAATTATAATATTAAGTTATAATATACTGTAAATATAAAAGCATGTATGAGAGTGCTAGTGATAAAATACAAAGTTATAATATAAAGTTATATAAAATATAAATATAAAAACATTTATAGGAGTGCTAACAATATACAGAAAAATAACATTGGAATGAATGCTTTAAATGCTAGAACCAAGGAAATAAGTTATGAAAATGAAACCACACATTTATGAGAATGTTAAAAAAAATACATTTTTTAAACATAGTATACATGGTTTAGCTGGCAACAAATTTAAATATGGCCATTATGTAACTTGTTTTGGGCACAAAAACTATAGACGAACAGTAATAGCATTCTTTCAAAGGAAAAATAGGAAGAATGGATGGAAAAACTATAGACAAAATTGTTAAGTAATGCTGGAAAGCAATACTTGTAGAATTCCAAATGAAAGGGTGTAGGAAGTGACAATGAGCAACATTTCAAGAGCAGTCTGAATATGCTAGGCATGGGGATGCAGACCATAATTTTTGCTCCTCAGTAGGTTAACGAGAAAATGAGTTTACTATAGATTTACTGTTTCATAGCCAACATAGCCAAGTGACTAATCTTGAACTGTGAAATATTTTGCACAAATGTCCCCAAATGTAAATTGCTAAATTAGGTAAGATTGGTATACCATTCATTCATTCATTCATTCACTCACTCACTCATTTCATTCATTCTATATGCCCCATCTCATCTGAATAACTCACAACAAATAAAAAACCAAGACTCAAATAAAAACTAGTTAAAAACAAATATACAAGCATATAAAGGAATCAATAATCACTTAAAAAATAACCATGGTGAATAGCAATCCATCCTTGTGTCAGCTCAACACAGGCACCGTACACATTCCCCCCCATTGCTGGAATACTAAGCATGGTGGCAAAATCATATCTTCATGGCCCTCCTGAAGGCTGGGCCAAAGTTTTGGGGGAATGGTGTTCCAAAGGACAGGTGCCACAGCAGAAATGCTTTTGGTCATGCTCCTGCTAGATCAGGGGTGTCAAACACAAGGCTGCGGGCCAGATCTGGCCCGTGGGGCCTCCCTGAAAATAGTGAAGGACTGGCGCATGGTGCCTCTGCCAGCAAAAATGGAGCTCGGGAGACCTATGCGCAGTCCTCACAAGCTCCCTTTTCAGCTGCAACGGCCTCCTGCAACTCTCTGCCAGCAAAAAGAGCTCGGTTTTTGCTGGCAGAGAGTTCAGGCCACCACAGGTCTTTCCGACGAGTGACATCGAGCTAGCCATGCCCCCCTGGCCATGCCCCGCCCTCCCCTGGAGGTCAAACACAACCCTGAGGCGGCCCTCAATGAAATGGAGGCAGTCTCTCAAATGAGGAAGTAAAACACGCATAAGAATAAATAGAATGCCTAGTAAATATTTTATCACTGCGCAGAGTATAAGACGGGGAAGTGTGCCTTTTTTGCTCTTTATTTGTGGATAATATATAGCATAAGGAATGCTTGAAGCTAGAAGTGTGTTACTGGGGACATCTTATGTATATGCACCTTTCCACCTAGATGATGCCATGTTGTTGGCTGAAAACCTACGTTACAGACCGCAAGATCTTATAATAGGTTTAGGTTAAAAGTTGCTGCATCTTGTTGAAGTTAAATGCCAATAGTGTTATAGCATCTTAATTCAAGGGGATCCATTCCCTTTAACCCATGTTCAGGACCAACATGACCCAAAATATTTCCTTACCTTGTTGATCCTGAGTATGGTACAATTTCATAGAAAGTTATCTCATAACCAAAGCTTTCAATCTCCAATTTTGAAAATTCATTTTGCATATTTCTTCGCATCTCTCAAGCACTTCACTTCATCAGTATTTTCTTGATTTAACATATCTACAGTCTTCAGTTATGATAGTAAATCATGCGGACTACATACCCATTAACAAACCCAACTATCCATTTCTCTAATGAGTACTTGGAGCAAAGTAGTAATCTTTGGATTATCTGGATCTGTGGCATTCTGGATTCAGGCCTGGACATAGAATGGAAACAGCACTGGTTGTACTCACAGTTAACTTTTGTAGGACGTGTAGGGAGGAACATGACCGT
Source organism: Naja naja (assembly GCA_009733165.1). Classification (NCBI taxonomy): domain Eukaryota; kingdom Metazoa; phylum Chordata; class Lepidosauria; order Squamata; family Elapidae; genus Naja; species Naja naja. Next base: position 91,637,923 of record CM019148.1, on the reverse strand, counting down.
CCTTGTATTGCTGGACCTCACTGTAGCCTTCAATCCTGTTACCCATGATTATCCTTTAGTTGTTTTCTTTCTTTCTTTCCTGAGTGGGGCCAATCAGTGGTTGTAGGGAAAGAGAGGCTGGACTCTTGGTCTCTGTTATAAAACAGAGTTTTATTCTTTATCCTATCCTGCTTAATATATACATGAAACTGCTAATTAATTTCATGGCAAGAGATCATCAATCGATAGATGAAGCCTGTTATGTATCTCCACCTCCAACTCAATGGGAGATGTGCCAGAAGTTCTCATTTGATGTCTGGATGGGAAAATATGAGCTTAGACACAACCCAAGGAAGATGGAGTAGCTGTTGATTCAGAAACCTGATTGCAAGACAATACTAATCATGATCATAAAAGGGGTTAGTACAGAGAGCACTGCTTGCAGTCTTGGGTCCTTCTGGACTTACAACTCCTGCTAGAAGAGCAGATGATCAGGAAGGCCTCAGCTCATTGCAATGCAAACAATTTCTCATGCCCTTTATTACTTCTTGAATGTATTATCGTAATTGACTTTACATGGAGCTGCCCTTAAAGACAGCTCAGAAACTTCACCTAATACAAAAACAATACCTATGTGCTTATTAGGCAATCATTTTACTAGCATATTACATCATTGCTGTAAAGCTTCTAATTATTGGTATATTTCTGGATGTAATTCAAAGAGGTGATTATTTTTGCAATTTCACTGGTGCATTTCTGGGAGATGTCTACAGAGCTTTGAAAAAGCACCATTGGACATTTCTGGGAGATGTGGGAGATGCTGTGGGGAAACGCCCCCCTGAAAAGAAAAGTAAGGATAGCTTCCAATGTCAAAACCTTTTGGGAGCTTGTAAAAAGGTGAGTTTTCTAGAGGACTTTGGAAGTGTTAATATTATTGCCTGAAATATTACTACTTGCATTTGTTTTAATTAGTACATGTACACAGCTACAGTCAGTTAGAACCAATGCAGTAATGAATAAGTTAATTGAGTTATTCTATACCCAAATGAGCTACTCTTATTCTGAATCAAAGTTTGAAAGCGATAAAGAACTACCTAAGGACCACTAAATGTTAAAATGCATCTCAACAAGACTGAAGTCCTAAAGCTGATTTGTTATCAAGTACAGGGATTGGCTAATCATATTGTTTTGAACCATATTGTTTTGTAAAGAATATTTAAAAAAACCCTGAGCATGTTCTTAGAATTAGGCCTTTTTTGTTGTTCCATTAATAGAAGAGTGCAACTGAATAAAGCCAGAAAATAGATTCTTCTAGTTGAGTTGAAGGGTTTCTCTAAAAACATTCCGTTGCCAAGTCACAGACCACTCAGTAAAAGGTCTAAATTTTATTAGATCTAAGGATCTACTTTAAGAATCTATCTATGGTATCTAGGTGGTCCAATATTACAGAGTTTTAACTTAATCTGTCACATGTTTTCATTAAAAAAAATCTACATGAAAGTAAACTAATAGTTTAAGCTGCCTGCATTCTGAAACAATTTCAAGAATTGTTGGATGCAGACCCCATGGGAGTAACATAATAACCTACAAAATGTAGCAGGGCTGCACTGTATTAATAAAGCTACAACTAGTATACCTAACAGCGTATCATCTTATCCTCCCTCCAAACTCAACATTTGAAGGGAAGCTCGATTAAGACCCGTCCAGACCTCTGCCCAAACCACCCAACTGGGTTCTCACTTAGTTCACAGGCAAAAGAATTTAGAACCGTAATTTGATGCTCAAAACTGTCATTTGCTCACATGCCTTGTCAACTGCAGGTAGAAAGTGAATCCTCAAAACATCAGAACACCGGCTTGCCTATTACCGACCTATAAAAAGCTTTGTTTGATCCATCAGTTTGCGCTGACGACATAAATACCTCACGACTCTTGAATATCTCGCCGAAAGGTATTCAAAAAGGAGGCCCGACCCAAACCCGAACCCCCCCTTTTTTATAGGCAGTTTTTTTTAAATAGGGTGGAAGAAACTTCGTAATGTTATGCTCTGAAATTCGCCTCACTAAAGGAAGCGCGGACCCACTACCAGATAGTGCCACCCACTTGATTACGACCAAAAATCCTCTTGATTGAATACAAATTTAAACCTCTTCCTTAATTCGGATCGTGAGGGGAAAACAGCAGGGACCGCCTAACAAAAAATAAACCACCCCCTCTTCCATTTTAGCCATGTTTCGATTCCAATAGAAAAACAGAAGCTAAACAGCCCATCGGAAAAGGCGTCTCTCCTTCCTCACAACCTCCGTCAGGCCCTGACCTGGAGTGGCCCGCCCAGCTAGGAAGCTCCCCGGTTCCTCTAGCTAAGGTGTTCGCAGCCAGGTTCAAGGGAGAGAGAAAGGTGTATCAAACGGTCGGTCTCGAGCTCCGTTACCTGAACGCCAAACCCACTCTCGCCTCTTTAAGAGCGGCAAAACGCCACACCGACTTCGGCCCCGTCCGCCACGTGCTGGCTTCGTCCAATCATGTTCTCCGCCTCGCTTCTCTTTGGATCCACCCCTACCCCCACCCCCCAAGAGCGCGGAAGAAAAGCGCGCGCCTCGCCGTCAGGTGACCTCACGTGGCTTTCCGCCTGGCTTCCTTTCCCCGTCCTCTTCCCCCCCCCTCGCCCTCAGCCTTCCTTCCCGTGCCTCTCCTTTTTGACCAATAAACGCACCAAGCCCATCGACCAATAGAGAAGGAGAGTTGGCTCGGAAGTTGCGCAGCCGCAGTCCGTGGCGCTGAGGTCATAATGATTAAAATGGCGACGCCGCAGTTGGTGGGGTTACCGGCTTCTCTTACGGGCAAGATCAAGGGGTGCGTTTCTTTCCCTCGCCGGCTCCTAGTACAGTAGCTTGGATACGGGAAGAGGAGGGGGCGGGCAGGAATAAAGCGTCAGGATTGAAAAGGTTGAAATTGTGGAGTGTCACAACACGAGGAGTTTCTGCCCGAGTGTTTCTGGAAATCCTCTTTCCTGCTCTGCTTTGGGGCTGCTTTTGTTTGAATTGCGAAGGCTCCCAGGATTTTGGGGAATTGCAACCCCAAAGCATTGGGAAGGCATCAGATTGCGGAAGATTGCGCCAGTTTGCTTATTGCTATTTTCGGCTAGCTTCCGGTGACATGGCTTAACTTACCCATGCTTAACTTGAACCGTGGTGTGCTCAGCTTTAAATTTTTTGTGGGTTTGCACGAGGCACTAACCATAAAAGAAACCCAACAATTTGGGCCAATGCTGCAAAAATTTGCCTTAATTTAAAAGTATACATTAATCAGCTGTGCTTATGTTCATTAAATGACGTGTTAAAATTAAGCAAATGTCACTATTGACCTTTTGCAGAAATTATAAAAATGCGACCCTGATGGAGATAATAGCTTGGTCTGTATAATTTTATATTTGTATTTATTGTAAATGTATCAGGAATTTCATTATTCCAGTCAGCCACTTCATTCCCAAGAGTTGCTTTGGTGTAATAATTAAATGTGCAGAGCTAGAAACACTCTCATATTTCTATCATAGGCGCAAAGCCAACTGGGGGGACTTTGGGCAAGTTACTCTCTCTGAAAACCTTGCTGAGAAAATTGCAGAAACTAAGCGACCTCTTCAGACAGAACAAGATATACAGTGCATAACAAGCACACTAAAGTAGGGTAGTTAATTTTATTTGAAAGTTTGGACCCTTGAAGGGCCTAAAATTAGTGTACAATTTAAGTCTAAACAATTGGTTCATAGTATCGGAGCCCTCCAGCTTTATTAGATGCCCTTATTTTTAAAGCTGGAAGACTCTGACACTGAATAATTGGTTAGACTTAAATTGTATACTAATTTCAAGCTTTTCAGGGGCCCAAACTTTAAAAATAAAATTCACATTCTAATTCATGTTGAATATTTGGTAATATTCAAGCTATTTACAAGCCTAAAATATTGTTTTTTATAGATCCTTTGCATATAATACAATTAAAGACAGGCTGCCTCTTATCCTGACTCGTGTTATTGATACTTTACATCGACATAAACATGAATTCTTTGAAGAACATGGAGAAGTAAGAAACTTGACCCATTCTGTTTTATTCTTGTGTGAATACAAATGTTGACTCTGCTTACTGCTTTCTATGGTTAGTTTTGCATAACTTAGACATAAATTTCCCTGTTTCAAATGTCAAGGATGTACTGGGTTAGCCAAGGTTTGTCTTCCAAGCATCATCTTTTCATTTATTTTTCAAGTCTTTTCAAGTCTTCTAAACTAATCAACTCTTAGAATCTTGTAGTAGGCCATTGTGCATGAACAGATAAAGTGCCTTTTATGATCTATAATGGTTGCTAATTAATTTAATTAAATCAACCTGAACACTAGTATCATTGGAAAAGGAAAATATTTTTCAGTGAATGGTGAACAGTGCTATTATTTTAGAATAATAAGTAAGAAATATGAATAAATTATCTTACTGGGTTATGCCCCTTGCCAGCTTTTTCAATTTTAAAAAAATATTCAGATGCCTCTTTTCCTAGGAAAGGTGTTCAGCTCCCATTTATTTTAGTCATTCCTTCATATACAAGATTCTCATTAGGTTACATACCATATATCCAAGAATTCGTTCTTGCTCAATGATCAGCATTTTATAAACTATTGTAGAATGCAGAGGTTGGAAGGAATCTTTGAAATAATTTAGCCCAACCTATCCGGCAGATATCTGCTATTGCAGCATCTTCAAGAGGTCACCAGAGGCTGATTTTTGGTCAGTCACTTGGTGAACTTTTATGTAGTGTTTGCTATCCCTCATCTCTGTCATTTGCAAATGTGATAATCCTATTTTCTGATCCCTCATCCAGATCAGTTATATATATGTTGAACAGCACAAGAGCCCCCAGTAGTGACCTGCAATATGGTAGGCCCAACTTATGACAATAAGTCATAATGAAGTCTTCCCATTACATGATTTACGATGGTAGTTAATCGAGGTGCCTGTGTGTGGTTAATCGAGGTGCCCGTGTGTGATCACCTCGCTTAATGACACCAATTACTGAGTGTTGTTTTTGCTGATTTAATGTAGCGTTTACTTTCAGAATATATAGTTTACATTGGTGTGATCCATACAGTGATATTGATATATATCACCATCTTTTAGATTATTGGAAGAAGGTATCTGTTATAAATATTGTATCTTCTTAAAACACATGTTGGTTTCTCCCACTTTGTTTCATATGCTAGGACCAATTTTTCATTTAATTCCAAATGATACTGTACCTCCGATTTTAGTATTTCAGTAACCTGGTACTTCCTCTGCATTTCTGACTGGATCACTATAACAACAATTAACTTGTATTGAGCTCAGTATTATTTTATCATTGGAACTATATCTGAGTACAGGTAGTCCTCAACTTACAACTGTTCATTTAGTAACCATTCAACGTTACAACAGTACTGAAAAAAATGACTTATGACCATTTTTTACACTTATGACTATTGCAGCATCCCCATGGTCTCATGATCAAAATCCAGATGCTTGGCAACTGACTCACATTTTTGACTGTTGTAGTGTCCCAGAGTCATGTGATCATCTTTTGTAACTTGACAACTAAGTCAATGGGAAAGTGAGTTTCACTTAAACATGTTACTTACTTAACAACTGCTGTAATTTACATAATAACGGGGGCAAGAAAAGTCATTAAATGGGGCAAAACTCATTTAATAAATGTCTCACTTAGCAACAGAAATGTTGGCCTCAATTGTGGTCATCTGCATTATTATGCTGGCATTGCCCTGATTGTAAATGAACATTTGGCAAAATACCAGAGTGTGTTGGATTTCCTTCTTCAATGAATTGTGTTTAATCTAACACAATCCCTTAAATATGACTTGCCTGTTGTGGATGAGCATTTTGAGTACGGATATTTTCAATACTGTATCTCATAGCATCATTGGGATATTCAAACCTACCACTAGCACAAACTGATGATTCATGAAAGATACATTTTAATTTACCATTGTCTTATTGTTTGCCACTGCTCTATTCTTACATTCAGTTTATGTAAACCTTAACAATAAAGAACCCTTTTTAAAAATCTATCATGCTTTTATTTTCCTCCTGAGGCCATATTTATTAACTTGCTTCCATGTTCAGCATAGCACAAATATTCATTTGGTTATTAGTTTAACTCACTATGGCCACTAAAATGGTTGCCATACTGAGCTATTGGCATACTGAGCTATATATCTGAATATTTTTGAGTCTCAACACCAATATTTTTAATATGCTTAAAACATGTATTAAATATACTTTATTACAGTGTAAATTTAGTAAGCTTACACATTTGAATTACAAACATTTTTGCTTTATTTTAGAAAGGCATTGAAGCAGAAAAGAAAGCTATAGCCTATCTTTCCAAAATGCGGAATGAGTTGCAGACAGACAAGCCGCTGATTGCATTGAATGATAATCTCCCTGATACCCTTCTGTGGAACCAGTACTTAGAATATCATAAAAATTTATCAAATGAACCACCAAGCTGGTTTCAATCTCCTTGGTTGTATACAGAGTGTTACATGTATCGTAGAATTCATGAAGCTCTTATTCAGAGGTAAGCTTGTATGATCTTGTCTCTTTTTGTTTAAACATTTGAGGAAAAAGATACATAAAAATTACCCTCAAGTCAAGTTTGATCCATGCAATTCCCTCAGCCGTGCTTCAAAAAGTGCTTGCTGTTGCCTTCCCCGCCCCCCAAGGCTATCTGATTTTCCATTCTAGAGAACAGCCCTAAAATTCCAGTACTGAGTCCAACTTGTTTAGCTTTTGAGATCATTCAGGGTTCTATTAACTACAGGGGGCTAATAAATATAATTAATCTTAGTAATGGCTTGCTACAAATATTGAAGTACTCTCTTCGATTTGTACAAACTAGTAAGGTTAAGCAAATTTGATGTGGTTTCACTCTTGTCTGAAATAAGCCTCTGAGTTCCATTAAATCCACATCCTATCATGGTAAGCTTGAGCATGGATTCACACACACCTTCATTCATTGAGGCTGAACTAGAGAAGGACTTTGTCAGAAAACTAACCTGTTCTAACTAACTGCAATATCATTCAGGATTGCATGTAAATAATTCTGTTTGGTAGTTCAAGTTAAAATAGAAAATAATAAATAATAAATTTTCTCTCTTGCTTATTCATTCATGCAAAGATGCTGTGTAGCCCTGTTCCATATTCTCTTCTATGTTAGAATATAGTGGCTGATCAGAGCAACATGAGTTTATATATATATGTATGTATGTGTATATATATATCTTTTTGAGAAATATATCTTTTAGTTAAGCATTCTTTTAGTTATTTTAGCCAATGAAAACTGATAAGGAATAGCAGAAACATTAAGAAGTGGGAGAATTAAAAGTATTTTAACTTGTTTAAGTTAAAAAAAGTATGTCCATATGTATGTATTAATGAGGGGGGAAACTAAGAATAAATTAAGCCATTGTCAAACCCATTTCAACCCTTACTATGATCAAATGAAAGATCTTTTGTCAAACATGGAACAAAACAATATATGCTCCCAGTATGGATTGTTATTGAAAAATAATACTAGGTATAATTGAATATGTTAATATAATCTCATGCCGTGCATTTCTAACAAGATTCATTTAGTCAAAAGTAGTTATGATGTTCAATGTGATATATAGTCTGAAGGAGAAAAAAGTTTAATATGCATGTGTTTTAAATGCTAATGATATCAGAAACTAATCTAAAGAACATCCTTTGTTTAGTCCACCCATCAGCAACTTTGATGTATTTAAAGAAGAAAAGAATCATGCTTTCTTTGAATCTCAGCAAGCCATGATTGTTTTAAGTTCTTGTCTCCAAGAGATGTTGAAAAATATAGATGGCTTAGATGAAAAACGTTTGAAAGAGGAATTTTGTAACCTAATTCAGGTAAAACTGGTGCTTGTTTATATTTCCATACTTTGAAAACTGTAAGCAATACCATGTTTCCAGTTCCAAGAATTTTAAAAAAATTGTTTTATCCAAAGTAACAAATATTATCCCAACTGTTCAAAATAGTGACTGAAAGCTAGGGATATGTAAAGCATGTCTCAGGACTAGAATGGGAATATTTTGATTTTGTTTGGACCACACTGGTTCAATACTTTTTCAGAGGTTTGGGAGGAAGCTGTACAGTACGTCATTTCCCCCTTATTTGAAAGAAATGCAGTTTGCTTTGGCAGGCTATTGGATTAGGTTTAGCAGATCAAAGAATTGCTTATTTACCAAAAATTAACAAGCAATCTTTTCTTTTTTAGGTTTCGTTATGGGGCAATAAATGTGATCTATCCATTTCAGCTGGGGCGGATAATTCTCAGAAGTCTGACCCATTACAGTCTGTGGAAGAATTAAAAAAATTCATCTTGGTGGATCACATGGAAAAACTTTGGTCACTGCTTATAAACAAAAAGAAAAACAAAACACCAACTAGACTTGACATAATCCTGGATAATGCTGGTTTTGAACTTATTACTGATCTTGTTTTGGCTGATTTTTTGATATCCTCAGAATTGGTTACTGAAATCCATTTTCATGGGAAAAGTATTCCATGGTATGTGTCAGATACTACAAAACATGACCTGAACTGGACAATTGGACAGATGAAGGCAGCTAATCATAAATGGATGGCTAGATGTGGTGTCTCCTGGGAGGGCTATCTGAAAAAAGATGTTTGGATTTATCATGATCACATGTTCTGGACTTTGCCACATGAATTTTCTAGTATGGCTCAGATTGCTCCAGATTTATACACTGAGTTACAAAAATCAAGCTTAATTATTTTCAAAGGTGATTTGAACTATAGAAAGCTAACAGGTGATCGAACGTGGGAATTCACAGTGCCATTCCATCAAGCCTTGAACAATTTTCAGCCTGCACCACTCTGTAGCTTAAGGACATTGAAATCTGATACTCAGGTTGGTTTGAAACCTGGGCAAGGTGAACAGGTCATGAATACTGACCCTGAGTGGATGATAAGTGGTAAATATGGAATAATTCAGTTTGATGCTACTTCCTGATAGATTTGCAAAATATGAAGAATGGCACTGTGCTAAAAACCAATTAATGGTCTGATTTGGAAGGCCACTGATTTTCAGTGTGCACTATTTTCTTCCAAGAGCCATGCTGTTATTTTAAAGTGATATGCAATTTTGACCTCTTAAATCATCAGAAAAGATCAAATTTGTCCTCTACCGTACTTCATTTGTAACTAATATAGTACAAGAAGCAACAGCCAAAGCTACTACATTAGTTGAAATGTGTTTGACTCCGCTGTGTTAACATAAAACACAATGCTATTTGAGCTTAATCTTGTTCAGGAAAAAAATGATGTTAAATAAAATGACATCTCAAATGGCAAAACTAAAGGCTTTGAATTAAATTATCCAATATGACAACTACATGCATTGTTGCACAGTATTAAAAAAAATAATCCAATTGTGAGCACCGTTGTCTCTTCAAACTTGCTCTACCAATTAACATTGCAGGCAAACTGTGTTTAGAGACAGCAGACTTTGTCACAATATATAGACTATCTGTCAAGGTGGTGGGATTACATATCTTCATATCTGCCTGCCTTCTCATGCTCATTTATATTAATGGCATGCTGAGAAGGGTAAAAACTCCAGGAATGAGTAGGAAGAGTCTCAGAAATGGGAGGAGAGGGGAGGGGAGGGGAGGGGGGGAAGGAAGGAAGGAAGGAAGGAAGGAAGGAAGGAAGGAAGGAAGGAAGGAAGGAAGGCAGGCGTCATCTTGTCTGGCTTAAGTGGAATCATAGTTAACAGCCATGGGGGAATATCTATACATTGGACTGTTTATTCTACGTATTAGGTAATACATTTATAATCAATTGTTATTGCCTAATCTAAATAAACCACATGGCTATCACAATGATTTCACCTAAGCCTGGTTGGTGAGTTATAACGGGCATTGGATAATTGTTTATCACTGGTACTCATCATTAACTGCAGTTTGTTCAAGTATTTTGATGGTTTTTTTTTAAAGACCTAGTTTCAAGCAGTTATTGTCTGTAGGCTTGTAAGAATATTTTTATGTAGCTTCTAGCATTTCAGCTGTTAAGGCAGATAGCAATAGCAATAGCACTTAGACTCATATACTGCTTTAGGGTGCTTTACAGTCCTCTCTAAGTGGTTTACAGACTCAGCATATTGCCCCCAATAATTTTGGTCCTCATTTTACCCAGGGAAGGCTGAGTCAACCTTGAGCCTGGTGAGATTCGACCTGCCAAATTGCAGGCAGCCAGCAGTCAGCAGATGTAGCCTGCAATACTGCACTCTAACCACTGTGCCACCGTGGCTCAGCTACCCTACACAACTATATATTCTGTATCTTAAATCAGAAAATATTTTTGAAACGAAGTTTTATTTTACAGTTATTATTTTAATGGAAGTCTTATTCTATATGTTGTGCCACAGGAAATGCTGGAACGTACAGTCTGACATATAAAGCTTGAAAAGGTTATTTTGAAACAATATTCTTCCTTTTGGGTCCTGCTTTACTTGTCCCTTCACTTGGAAAAGAATACTCGGTTCACAAAATGATTCTGTTATTCTTAATTGAAGAAAACGGAATTGTTTTGGTAATGTTGTATTACTTTGATCACTTGATAGCCACAACAGGAGTGGACAACAATTTTTTTTGTCTGTGAAGGCTCTCCTTCCCTTAGAAGACAGACTGTTAGAGATTGTGGTGGGCAGTGCTGAAGCAAGCAGCAGATGGAGACAGAGCCTAATGGAGGTTGTTATACTATTCTTTTTCTTAGCCCTCCTTTTCCTCTAATCTTAAACAGCAGGACAAAGATAAGAAGCTCTTTCCAAGGCTCACAAGTTTGGTGCTTGTGTTATAATAACAGCTGAGAATGGAAGGCACTAATTTTCAAGTGTGCTTTATAAAGGAAGGAAGGACAGAACTGCAAACAGAATTCAGACTCCATATGAACAGTCTACATCGGGGTGTCAAACTTACAGCCTGTGGGCTGGATGCGTCACATGCTGGCCCCGCCTCCACTCAGTTTAGTGAAGGGGAAAAGTCCCAATACATCATGTGATGACGCCATGACACCACGAGTTTGACACCCCTGGTCTACATCTTCCCTGAAACCAAAAATCCTGCCTGCCCGGAATCTGAATTATCCCAGGGCAGGAGAATATATAGGTTAGTTAAATAATATGGGTAGTCCTCAACTTATGGCCTCAATTGAGCCCAAAATCTCTGTTATTAAGTGAGACATTTGTTAAGTGAGTTTTGCTCCATTTTACAACCCTTCCTGCCCTAGTTGTTAAATAAATCATTGCAGCTGATATATTAGCAGTCCGGTGAATCTGACTTTCCCATTGACTTTGGCTGTCAGAAGGTCACTAAAGGAGATCACGTGACCCCAGGACACAGCAACGGTCATAAATATGAACCAGGTGCCAAGCATCTGAATTTTGATCACGTGATCATGGAGATGCTGCAAAGGTTGTAACTGAAAAATGGTCGTAAATCACATTTTTCAGTGCTGTTGCAACTTTGAACAGTCACTAAATGAATAGTTGTAAGTCAAAGTACGTGGATTAGCATTTATTTTAACAAGTTTTTAAAAATTTAAGCAATATTTATAAAGTGTAACAAATATGAGCATGAGTTACAGTTAGGAAGACAGTTTGCCAAGGATAATATCTTTTGAGCTTATTAAAACTTCCCATCATTCCTGGTGCTTTGAGCTCTACCACAAAGAAATGCAACTTTAGAAAGCACAGTGTGGCCACTCTAGCAGAGAACATGCACAAATCTTCAAGAATTTCTGACCTTCAGTTGTACCTAGTATGTCCACAGGCTCTACAGTAGAAGCAAAATTAATATTAAATGCCTCATATGCATTTGATATTAATTTTCATTATAACGAAAGCTATTGTATGTGACTGTATATAAGGCTTACGTGTATGATCACTTACCTGTTTCTCATTCACCAGAATGTCTTTTGTCTATTGATTTATGCCAATACTGTATGAGCAATTTTTTATCTGAGCAAGACTCTTACCAAATCTCTTATCAATTATTTTGCCTATTAAGAACAGAAACAAATGCTTTTTCTTCCCAGCTGCATTAGGCAAAAAGCTTATAAACTCATATTTTTTGCTTGGCACTAATTCGTTTTTGTTATTATACTGAATACAGACACATTTGTTATTATACTGAATGCAGATAACACATCAAGTAATTTTAGTTTGATATTCCCTGTAAATGTTATCAATGCAATACATCTAAAGCCATTTTTATTTGTAGGCTTAGTGTGCCTTATTGTAAACAGAAATATTTAGGTGCACAAGTATTTAATTGCCATATATTATTACTCATATATAACAGTCCTATAATATTGAAGTAGTTCTTTTGCCACATGGGATCTAAGTATGTGTAAATCAGTGAAACTATTACTTGCTATACTGTTCATGCAGTAGGAATGCATTTTGAACTAATTATGTTAGTCTTTATTTTTTTTTAATCTAGAAAATTTTGTAACTGATTATATTTGGATAGTCTAATACAGGCTTTCAATATTTTTCTTTTCAATTTAAAAAAAACAATATATCTTCCTTTTATTCTTTGCTACATAATTTTTGCCACTGCAAGCTTTTTCATGTCAGAATTTCAAACAAAATTTTTCTTTAAATTCAAGTGCCATTTCAGTGGTTAACATCTTTTCCATTGCATGTGGGTGGATTTTTGATTCAGAAAAATTAAATGCTAGGTGAGTTTGATTTTATGTTGGTATTCATGCTGCTGCAAAGCTTAATGGATGCAAAAGCACAAAAATTAATTTCTAATGAAATTGTGGTGGACGTATTTTGCATATTTAATAGCCTACAACTTTGCAAAAGTACATACAGGCAACCTGTCTTTTCAATTATCTGAGTATACATTCTATGTTTAGTGGACAAAATAAATCTAACAAACAGGCTATATACCCTTTTCTGTCTCTGCCTTTTAGACATGAGTTGAGTTAAACCTAGTCCATCACTTTATTTAATGCTATCAGACCCAAACTGACCCTTCTTGCCTCTTGTACAATGCCATCTAAAACCAAACAACTGAAGCTCCTCACCTCAGCCCAAGGGCAGCTTTACAAGGGAATTGCAACATAGAGAAATCCCAACCTTCCATCTTCCATCAGCTGATCACCTCAACATTCCATCTTCTTCATCAATGGATTTCCCCAACTGTACTGCCCTTCTGAAAGGCCCATTTTGCCTAACAACAGAATGCCAAAAATATTGACAAGAAGCTGCCCAGGGGCTAGCAAATCAGGTCCTTAGGATTTCCCTCCTTGTGGCCCTCAACATCTATAAAAATCTTTGCTTTTCCATCCTTCAGATTGTGTAAAGGTGGCACCCAATAACAATTGTAACAATGGTTCTCTTCAACGTTGTGCTCCTTCAGATTGAATCCATGAAATTTATTCTAGTACTTCTTGTGCCATATCTGTCATCAGACATTGGCAATCATGTTGGCAATCCTATTCTAGTACTCAATACATGTTAACATTCTTTCTCTTCACTAGAAAAAAGAAATTATATCTTTTCTGCAGAAAATAATGCTTTCCTTTGACTCAACAACAACTTGATCTTTCAAAAGAATATCTCCACATAGTTGCTATGGTTATGTTTGCATGGAATTGGAAGGCAGAATTTTTGAGGAACATTCTTATTTGTAGACATATGCACAAAGACCCACATTAGAACAGATTTGAATACAACAAATATGAAGAAGAGAGAAATATTCACAAAATGCATTCTTCAAGATTACGAATGAACAGCATGTTAATACAGCTGTGTGCCTGAACTTCTGGTCAACAGGCGCACTTAATTTCTCCCCCCCCCCAACTCTGTCCATGTTTTGTTTACTTTATCACCTAAATTAGAAACACTGGTGTATGCCTCTGGGAACAAGATAAGACCTGAAGATACAGTGTGACAGGGTTATATTCATTCGTTAATAACCAGAATTCTGAAAAAATTCTGTTCTACTGTTCTCGGCAATTGTGACCTTTTAATTTCATTTATTTTAAATATTTCTGTAAACAGGATTCTTCATAAGTTTTGGGAAAAAGTAATAAATTCTAGTCATCAGAAGCATTTTTAATCTGCTTGTAACATCCTCTTCAAAGTTCTGGCAATCATCATACACAAAGTGGTCGAGAAGAGGAACAAAGGCTTTGTTTCATTGTTCTGACTTTATTAATAGGATGGATAGTTCTCCTTTTGGAAAGGAAATTAGCAGACTTTAAAAAGTCAGCTGAAATATATCTAACAGGGTCATGAAAATCCCACACTCCCTCTACTAGTAAATAATTAAAAAAAATAGTAGTCTGTAGTGGAAATTTGCCAAAGCAGAAAATTGAAACTGCTTTCTAAGTTTCCACAAAAAAGGATTAAAAGCTTATCTAAGGGGTTTTTTTTACTAAGTGCTCTGGATTTTACAAACTTTTACCAGTAGACTTTATAAGCTGAAAAATGATTTTTAAGAAAGATGACCTACAACAGTAATACATTTCTTAGGCTGCTTTCACATTTAACTTGTGTAATTACAGTCACAAAGACATGCTTATTTTTTTTATATAACTAGATTTCTCCTCAGATCTTTTTTTGATGTGTTTTTCACATGAATAATCATGGAGTATATAAATAAACATGTTTTGTAACATATTTTGTTACAGAAAACAATTCTATACTGTTAATGTCTTCTATGTAGACTGCTAAATCATAAATTCTCATTTACAATGTCATTCTTTGGAATTGTAGAAGCCAACAAAGACCAAAGAAGCAGAATATTTCAGAAACAAATAACTTGAATTAGAATAGCTTTAAGAAATGCCCTTTTTGGTTCTTTGCACAAAAGAAGTATTGATAAAATGTAACTTGGAACTTATATTGAAGCGGACAAAGATTAGCATCCATGTTTAAGAATGTAAGTAGAATCTTCTTCAAGACAAGCTTGATTCTTGATGAGGTCATCACTGCTTCCATGTAATTTTATTGGCAACAATATAAAAGTGATTTTCTATTGTCTTCAGAGTTTTGCTTTGCTTTGCTTTACTTCCCAGACTAGCTTCCAGATCTGCTATTTCCTTGTGCTCTCCTATTAAAGAAGAACCAACAGAGATGTGCAAAAGGCAGTCTTTAGGAAGAATGAATTTTTCACACAACTACTAAGTCCACTCCTAATATGCTGTCAACCAGAAGGATGTTTAAAAATACAGCATGTGGAAAAAATTGTACTGAAAGTTGCTTTTTAAAAAACCTGCTTTTCTATTCAGTGGGATTATGAGATGGCATATTGAATGTTGTATGAAGTGGAAAAAACAATTGAAAACTTATATGGTTTCATTCCAAATTATTCAATTATATCCTTTAAAAAGCAGTAAATAATACATACTAAAATGGGGGGGTCTTAACATAAAAAGAATGAACAACATATTTCTGTACATTTTTACAATAAACACAAATCAAATTCTAACCAGCAAATTAAGTTTAAACTATAGAATAGCTTTGCTTGATCTTGCCTTTCCACCAATCAGTTCAAAGGCTGAGAGCTCACTAAACTAATCTTTCAAATTGATATGAATATTTCTTTCCAGGAACTCGTAATCACATTATTTTGCAACAGTCCAAAGGCAAAATACCCAAATAGACAAATTCTAATGTTTGGGAATGTAATTCAACATGATGATGTCTTTAAACCTTAAGATCCTTCAACTGACTGGTGTACCATAGTAATAATATCTAACTCAAAAGAACTACCAGTGGAGAGACTAAAAATCAAATTTATTATACCCCAGCATAGGAAAGATAACAATCTTGCTTGAAAATCCATTTAGAAATTCAAAAATCTCCCCAAAGAATATTTTGAGCTACTCTATTTTTCAACTGTAAAAAGCCAATATTATTAAATTCAGCATGTACATGCAAGAAAAAGGATCTATGAAAAATATATTCCAAAACATTCTGAATCAGCCTTGTGATTTAGCGTATCACAATGGTGAAAAACTAGTGTGAATTGAGACTGCTAATATGTTTCACACCTCAATAATGTGTAAGGGACAATTAAGCCAAGCACTTGTACTATAAAAGCAACCCATCAGTACACTATGTAACATGTTAGAGAAGCTAATGATTTTGAAAGATTAGGAAGTAACACATTGAAAATCTCCTGGGAATAGCAAAGTTCCTCAAATGAAATGTTTCTCAGGATTGAGGTAGCAAAAGGGAATAAAGGACAGATCAGTCACATTCTGTAGTCAAGACAGTCTAAAAACTAATTAATTTGATAAGCATTGCCAGGAAACTCTGCAATGGTCACTATTTAGTTCCCTGTCTCATCTTCCTTTAAAGCGAGAGTACAGATTTGGCAACTTTAAGGCTTGTGGATTTCAGCTCCCAAAATTCCCAGCCAGCTGCCTGGGGAATTCTGGGAGTTGAAGTCCACAAGTCTTACAGTGGCCATGGTTGGGCACTGCTGCTTTAAAGACTTTTTTTTTAAGTAGGGAAAATTAGCATGCTGCAAAGCAAAGTACTTTATTCATGGCCTTTTTAAAATATCTGCTCATGGGGGAAGTCTGAGCTTAAGAGTGGGGAGGCAAGGAACAGTTTCACCAGATGGTTTGATTTTGGGCCACAAAGCAATAAATAAATATCACCCTTTTTATTTTATTTTTGTTAAATGCATTTTATTGGCCAGTCCAGTGAGAAAGGCTTTTTGGTAAAACCCTCTGAAAATCACAAAGGGCCCAGGTCAAATACAGCTAAAAAAAATGTGGGATCCCATTCTGGGATATTTAAAATATTTTTAAAACAAGAACGCAGGAGTAATGCCACCTCTACAAAAAAGGTATTTTATACACACACACACAGACATTTTATGTTTCGTTGGAAGAAATATCCTTCTGGGTTCAGTTCCAAGTGGGGAAAAAGACACTGGAAACATGGAGGTTGTTTGGAAAGATGGTTTAATGGTGGACAAGACCACATGGCTTAAAGCTCCAAAGAAGAAAGGATGATCACATGCTTCAAGGTGAAGGAAGAGATCAAGGAGGAGGAGGGCTGGAAGTGCCTGGTTTTATACCTCTGTTGGGATTTGAATTTGAGCTTGTATTCTGATTGGTTGTCAGACTCCCATGGGGCCATGCAGGGGAAACTGTAGGCTTGTCCTGAGTTCCAGGCTTGGTTGAACCTTGCTGGATGATGAAAAGGGCTTTTGGCAATTCCTATAGCTCTACCTGGAGATCTTCGTTATGTAAAATGTTCTGTCCCAGGCCTTAATAGCCCACCCATTAAAAAGGTGGGGGGTGAGTTTCTGCTTCTGAGTTTCTACTTCCTTTAGGAGAAATATTCTGCCTTTTTATTATTTCCTAGGATATTTCATTTTTCTAGGAGAGGGGTGGGTTTTAACTTCCAACAGTTTAAAAGCAGGCGTTTAAGGTGTAAAAATAAACATTGTCAGCAAAAACCAATTAAATTCTTATTTAGAATGCCTAGGATAAAAATATGCTTTTTAAAATACAGCTTTTGAATAGCAAAAACTATTCCTGATCATTTAGCTTCCCCGAGTCGCATCTGCGAGACAGACAGCCCTACGAATGACGAGACGCAGGAATATTTTCCAATGGTGGATGGAAGAGAAAGCTCTCCAAAACACCGAAATAAAACCAAAGTACAGGATCGCGCGCTTTCCAACGCGTCTCGCGAGAATCACCGAGAAGGGCGGGTTCTCAATCTACAGCCCCAGCTGTGTATCCGCGGGGCGGTTGACATAGAAACCCAGGTAGCCAAGGGAGCCTGGCTCTTAGCTACGCGCTCGGGCTGGGTTATTCCGCGGGTCGTCCGCACGCCGAAGCAAAGCAGCCCGGTGTTCGTGCGCTGTCGGTACGCGGGAGCATGAGAAGCGCTGGCAGTTCCCGTGCGGGCTCTGCCTGTTCCAGGCTCATCGACGTGACCAGCAACGCACCGTTGCTGCGCTCGCCCGCCAGCGTCTCAGCCTCTTCCGAAGCGGAGGTATGCTCCTCAGGCTTGCATTCCCTATAATATCCACATCTGCGGCGTGTCTGGAACTCGAGCCGGGGGCAACTTGACTTCTTTCCTTGTGGGTTCGAAATAAGCAGCGAAACGTTTCGAACCCGTAAGGAAAAAAAAAGTTCACTCAACTTCCCGACAGCTCTACGTGGATGACTGAGAATCTTCAGCAAACATCTGCCATGCGGTTTGGCCGAATGGAGATTTTTCTAATATTCATTCGGATTGCCGAAACCCCCACTGGTAATTCTTCCTTGTGTAGCCATTGTGTTGCACCAAGCAGCGCAAGGCTGCAATAGCACTTAGGACTTGCATACCGGTTCCAGTGCTTTTACAGCGATTTGCGGAGTCAGCAGATTGCTCCCAACACCTTCTTGATCTCTCTCCCCTCACCCCAGTCCCGCCCCCAAAACAAAAGTCCTGGACTTTCATTTGCCACTCAGAAGCCTGAAATCGAGCTGGTGTCCCTTTCCTCCTTACCCTTTTTTTGAAACTGGAGAGGGGAAAACATGAATCTGAGGGTGAATCGGTTTGTAAAATGTATATCCCACATTTTTGTTGAGATACAAAGTAGCACTGGCTTATTTCCCAGATTTTAGGGGCTAAGAAGATCGATACAGTATAATTGTTGTTTTTTTAAAAAGAAAACTTCTGGTGAAAGTAACCATTGCATCATAATCCGACTTAGTTTATATTTTTACCATTAGGCAATTACCTCTTAATGATAGATCTTAACTGCTACAGACACAAGTAGCGCTAATCAATCATGTCAGAATGATAGAACATGGTTACATAAACAGCCTTTTACAAAAAGCTACACCATTCAGCAGAATAGGGGATGTCTTACCGAAATTCTTCAACAGAATAAAAAAGGTTGACATCTAGTTAATATTAGAATTCATGCCTAGCTTGGAGGCTTCTCTGGGTTAACGTGTGCCTGGAAAAGAGTTATGTTGAACATGTTGTGTTGAACCTAAGTTCCATCATCCATTATCCATGATGACTAGTGGATCATAGGAGTTGTAGTCTGACACATTAGAAGGGTAACCATATTAAGAAGCCTGCTTTAGCCAATAAATGGATTCGGAGGGAGAATATTTTCACATATAATTATCTAACTTGGTCTACTGCTCTATGACAATAAATATCCATAGAGCTAG
The DNA here is from genome assembly GCA_009733165.1 of Naja naja. Classification (NCBI taxonomy): domain Eukaryota; kingdom Metazoa; phylum Chordata; class Lepidosauria; order Squamata; family Elapidae; genus Naja; species Naja naja. The sequence continues at coordinate 91,618,654 of CM019148.1, read as the reverse complement.
TTCAGTGTTGCACAGGACTCAATACAACAGCATGATTTTTTTTCTTTGAAATCTATGGAAGGTGTTGCAATGCCAGGCTGTATTTTACCGATTTACACATTGTAAAGCATGACACATTTTCATGGGACTTTTAAGTCTTCCATCCACATTCCTCTTTCTTGGGAAGAAACCTGTGTACACTTTATGATTATTTATGCCTTGCCAAACCTATAAGAATTTTCCCCAATCCCTTCCAACCTTAAGGAATAGTTAGTCTTAGCTTTCTTTGATTTGTTGAATTTTTTGATCTTTTCTTAATCATCTCGTGGCTCAAGAAGTTTCTCAGTATTGGCAGCTCCCAGGAAAATAATGTTACTCAGATCTAAGAATATTTCACAAACTTCAATCTGTAGACTCAGAATGTTTTTTTCAGAAATTCCTGGCATTATATCAAGAAATAAAAACTATGTGCTTCATGTTAATTTTAAATGTTAATACATACAATCATGTCATATATGTACTTCAAATAAAAATATATATACTTAAAAAGTGAGGTTGCCCAATAATAAATCAGATTCTACATTGAAAGACTTCAGAGGGTGAGCAGGATATCAAGGTTTATTTCAGTCAAAAACCAGTTTATGTTATTTAAGGTATCCAGCAGCCAACAAATATAAAGTGATGAAAATATCAGTTATATTCTAAAAAATATATAAAGTGGGGTTGGACTCTGTTGCTGGCAAATAGTAATGTAATATTTGAAATAATTATTTGAAATAATTGGTCCCATCCAAGCACAGCTTTGAGATAATAAGAAAACCTTTAGCATGTAACTTATATATTCATTATTATTGTAAAGATTTACATACTACAAGTTTTATATTGCATCTCCAGATTGTATCAGCTGCTATGTGAGGAAATAATTTAAGTGTATTAAATTTATAAGCTGTTCAACTCCATTATATGACTCTGGGCAGCCTGCAGCATTTATACAATATTTAAAATAAAAAGTTTTGTTTTATTTATGTAGTCACTTATCCCTCCTTTATTACTTTATAAGGTGGCAAGCAATCCTAATTCTATTTTCCGCACAACAACAACCCTGTGACATGAATTGGGCTGAGAAAAAGTGACTGGCCCAAAGTCACTCAGCTGGCTTTCATGCTTAAGGCGAGACTAGAACTCACAGTTTGCTGGTTTCTGGCATGGTGCCTTAACCAGGAGCCTTGGTGGTGCAGGCTATTAAATGCCTAGCACTTAGTTCCAGCTGCCTGCAATTACTGCAGGCTTGAATCCCACCAGGCTCAAGGTTGACTCAGCCTTCCATCCTCTCGGGGTAGGTAAATTGAGGACCCAAGATTGTTGGGGGCAATAAGCTGACTTTGTAAAAAATGCCGCTTAGTAATAAGCAGGCATATACAATGGAATGAAGGCTATTGCTGAGCGCATTGGGTTGTGCTCCAAAAATTGTAAGCTGCCCTGAGTCTCCGGAGAAGGGCGGCATATAAATATGAATAAAATTTTTAAAAAAACAGTGGACCAACTAGCTCTTTGTTACAATTACTCTCAAATCATTTTATTTTTTATTTTTCCTTGTCATATTAAAAAGGTTGTCATAATCAATTTTGGAAGTCTGTGAACTAAATCCAGGGCACTCAGAGGCCAAGCATGGCCCTAGCATCTGTATTTCAAGGTTAGGGCCTGGCCACTGTATTATTCATCCATAAGAAGGAATGAGGAAGCTGTCCCAAACGTGCTTTTCCAAAAGGCAACTGGACTTTCTTGGTTTTTTTTTCTTTGAAAACATTTCACTTCTCATCCGAGAAGCTTTTTCAGTTTTGAAGTGAAGAAGCTCCTTGGATGAGAACTGAAATACTTTCAAAGAAAAAACAAAGAAATTTCAGTTGTCCTTTAGAAAAGCACCTTTCGGACAACTATGACCTGGATAATGGAGAATCTCCATAGAACAAGGAAGCTGATTAGTTACTTTTTAGTATAATTTCCTTCATTTAAGTTTCAATAATGTAGATAACAATGGCAATCCCAAATTCTATGCTCTCCCAACCATGGGTCCTTTGGACATATTGATTGGGGATTTATGCAGTGGTGAGATTCTAATATTTTTACCACCGGTTTGGTGGGTGTGGCTTGGTGGGCGTGCTTTGCGTGCGTGCACACACTTTGCGTGCGTGCGCCAAACGCGCACTTTGTGCAGGTGCAGAGGCATTTGCGCAGGCGCAGAGCCGTTCTAACTCACCTCCTGCAAGCCTGCACTCTCACGGTCACTTCAGCAGCTGCTGTGAGGCACTCTGCTGTGCCACACAAAGCAGCTGCGCTTCAAATTCAGAGGATAAAGGTGAGTATGGGAGCCCAGGCGAGCGGGCGGGCCCAACAGCAGAGCGGTGGAGGGAACCAGTTTGGTCTCCTCTGCTCATCGCCGCTACCGGCTCAGCAGAACCGGGCCGAACCAGTAGAATACCACCACTGGATTTATGGGAGATGTGGCCCAAAGTATCGGGCAACACAAGGTTGGGGAAAGCTGTTATAATGAAAATATTGGAAATAATGAAATTGCCTACATTGTTCCTTAATGTTTCATTGTTCATCAATACTTTTAGATTAAACATTTACTTCATAGGACACTATTTCAACAGCTGTGATACTTTGCATAATGCCCTAACAATTATAGTTTCAATTATATGTCGGTACAGTTTTATCTTTCGGCATTCAAGGACTGAGCTGTTTCTTATTAAACATAGCAAAGGGAGTACATGTATCTAAGATTTCTGGTTTTCTGCTCTTTATCTTTCCCTCACTCATGCTTTGATCTAAAGTTCAGAGAAACAGAGAAAGATTTTTGCATAGCTTTCTCATGGGATCCTTCCAGGTCAGGGCCCTAAAATTTGGATGTTAAATGTAGGATAATGCTTCCACTACTTGCAAATAAAACTTCTATATAGATCTGAAAAAAGTGGGGGTAGGGATAGTCAACATAGTTGAAAAGTTGCGTTTTCCTCTATTTTTATAGGAAAAAAGTACATTGTGAACGTGTTGGATGTTGATAATAAAAGTGGTAACTTCTGTATTTTAAAAATAGTATAGTAGATATAGAAACGTGTTTATTTATAAACTTATTTCAGCTTATGAAGGCATTGAACAATTCCCACTGATTATATGCGACTTAGCTTATATCTTGGTGCCACAGGCTCAGCATAGAATTCCTAACTGCCTATGGAGGAATGCTGTGGAAGACGATTAGTAATTCTGGCATTGAAAGTTGTACAATAAAGCAGTTAATATGGATAATGTTTATAAGACTAGGTAATGCTTAGATGATGGCCTGCAGTTTTGGGGGGAAAACATTTTGGCTGTTCCATCCATCACCCCAACAATATAGCTCAGTGTTTCTCAACTCTGCAACTTGAAGCTGTGTGGAATTCAGAATGTTGGCTGGAGAATTCTGGGTTGAAGTCCACCCAGTTTCAACTTGCTGAGGTTGAGGTACACCAATGTAACTTATTTAATTTCCTCAGTGCACTTTTAAGTTTTAACAGAATGTTAAACAGAAACTCAATTTGCATCCAACAAAGTATTCTCTTTTGTGATAAGCAATATTACGCAAAATGCTGAAAAGGAATAACAAATATTAACCCGGAGAAATTGAAGGCATGAGGTAAGAAAATGAAATATGGTTAAATCTGGTTTATCCTAATCAGATTCATTTTATCTCTCCATCTCTTTCTGTTCCTACACACCATATACTGTTTTTATTCCTTGACTTTTGTTCTTCAAAAAAGAAAAACATTCAGCAAAGAGGATTTTTCCTTGAGCTAAACATGGAAGGAATCTCATTAGTTGAAATAACATTTCTTATTTTTGGAAAAAAAAATCTTGCTTTTTGGAATTGTATTATCTGACATGATGCCTTCAGAAGCAACTAAACATTACATCATTATCAGCAGTGCCATCAAAACTAAGGATTGTATGATTGTTTATTGTAAGATTCTTAAAGGCATAGGAGCCAAACCAAAAAAACATCCTGGAATCATTTCTAATCCTCAGCTTCAACAATTCATTTCATGACCGTTCCAAGTTACAGTGACACTGAAAAAGTGACTTATGACCATTTTTCACACTTACCACCATTGCAGCATCCCCACGATTGCATGATTAAAATTCAGATGCTTGGCAACTGACTCATATTTACGATGGTTGCAGTAACCCAGGATCATGCAATCACCTTTTGTGACCTTCTGACAAGCAATATCAATGGGGAAGCCTGATCCACTTAACAATGGTGTCTCTAACTTAACAACTGCAGTGATTCACTTAATAACTTTGGCAAGAAAGGTCGTAAAATGTGGCAAAACTCACTTAACAATGGTTTTGCTTAGTAACAAATTTTGGATTCAGTTTGGTTGTAAGTTGATGATTATGTGTAAGTGTCCCCAAACATCATATCTTGAAGCTCACTTTTGGGAAAGAATGTGAAAGAAAAACATAGAATTCTTTCCTTTATTGATTCCTTATGACCCAGAGACCACTTGTAGTCTGCGGTCAAACTACCATAGATGATCATCTGTAATGCCTAAAACCAGTTTCCAAGATGGGTGGCCATATACATTAAAATAAAATCTGGACACAAAGATACTTTTTATATGGCCAGAATCTCGATTGCCAACATTTCACAGGATTTTAGAGTTCTTGTCCAAAGTCTTACAAAACTCAGATGGGAATCTCAATGTCCCATTTGATCTGATAACCTTGGAAGGTTTGGATCATTAAATTCAATGATATTTTATTTATTTAAAAGATATCATATCCAGCAAAAGGAAAAGTGCCCTATCTCAAAAGGACACATGTACCAAGTTGTCTTTTGCTGTTATGGTTTGGCTTGTGTGATGGTCCTTAAAAACTCTAGTGGACCATATTAAAAAAAAAAGTAAATGACCTACCAAAACAGACTTTGTTTGAGCCTAAACCATAGTTTTGTTGTTGGCTCAAAAATGTTGTACAAATCTATATTAGGAAGTGAAGTGGAAGGGAACTATGTTTTAAAGAGTACAAAAGGGACATATTAATCACAGTGGGTAAAGAAATATTAGGGAAGATTTAAAGCTGTATGCAAAATGTATATGTTATGAAAAACTATGTGAACCAAATTTCTGAAGCAGAGTTCTTTAACCTTTCCAGCTTTGCTGACTGGAGCGGGGGAGGGGATGGTTCAGCATGAGTGATGGGCAAGCACCCATGCATGCAGTTCCATTTGTGCAAGTGGCGGGCACATGTGTGTGCTTGCACAAATGGAGCTGCATGCACATGCTCATCCACAGCTTCTGCGGCCCAGATCCAAATGGGCCGCGGCTTGGGAGATTGGGGACCCCTATTCTAAAGAATTTATATTTCTTTAGAAAAAAAAGACAGAACAGTAAAACATATAGCACTGGTACAGACTTACATTCATCAGCACATATAGCAGTAATGGTAGTGATTTTATTCATTAAATCATAACTAAATGCATAGATATAGAATAAAATCACAATACAAATTATACTGCTAATTTAAAGGTTTCTTTAAAAAATTAAAACTTTCAGTGCTATACAAGCATTAAATATTTTCAGTTATATCATTTTCTAAAGCTTTAGCATATTGTTTAAACAAAATTTGTTTAATTTTATGTACATTTTAAAAATATGCATATTTAGTGATATATATTTTTTCTGTTACTTTCCTTTTTCATGCTGTTTTAAAATGATTGGGGATTTTTATTTATAGCAAAGAAATGATCAGAGATGCTGAATACTTTAAACAGCAGGTGGCACAATGACCAACCAAAGGAGAGATCAGGGTTATGCTTTTAATACAATCTTCTATCCTGCCTTAAAAACCATAGAACAGGATGGAAACAAAGGCAGAGTATTGAACAATATATTAAGCCTGTGTTTCAAACAGCGGTTTGAATGAATTACGAACAGAACTGAAATTTGATTTATAAGCTCCTTCCTATAATGGATAGAAAAATGCCACAACTCTTTCAAACAAAACCACACTTCTTAGATAGTTCCCTGTGAATGGGTATAATTGTTACAACAACAGTACTCTTTCCTCTTTGGCCCTCAGCAATATGACTAGTTTCCTGTAATTAGGGAGGGGTCAGGGAAATGGTAATCACAGCTTTGTGTTACCTGGAAGATTTATACACCTTAGGTATACTTGGCATTAAGCAATGAAATTGAAACCATTTCTTCAATGCTCCTTCCTAAAAACTCATTCCAATCAAAATTCAAGCAATGTCTATTCAGTAACATTTGCACAATCTATCCTTGTCAGGAAAAACAGCACTGCATTTGGGCTGACTAAAAGGCTAACTGCCTCATTTAATTCTGGCTATGGAGGGTGGGTGATGCTACTAACTTTCCAACTTCTACTGCTAGGATCTTTAAAATGCTGCATTCCCAACTCGGCAACAACAAATATTATAGCAAAAAGTCAAATTCCCAGCTTTGTGTTGAAGTTTTTGTACAATTTGAAGAGCACTTAAAGATGAATCCTCCCCAACCCATCTCTCTGCATCCAGTCAGAGTTGCACTGTGTATGCTTTCTTGTTAAGGTTAAATGAATAAACAAATCAAATTCTCTTCTGAAAACATTTAAAGCTAAATGTTAGGCAAATAGACAGTGCAGCAGCTGGGCAGACATCATGTTAAAAACTCATTTAGAAGACACAATGTTGATTCTTCTCACTTTCCTCTTTTCAGAAATCCTTGCTTTATTTAAGGTAATTGGGCTTTCTGGGATAAGTGCTGCCAGCTGTTCTCAGAATAGAAACAATATTTGGGATTTTGACACTGAAGAGTAAAGTGGGAGAACAGTACACACATTGAAATACTAGCCAAAACCCTGATTGCAATCAGCACAAAAAAGATCAGTCCGAGCACATATGTTGCATATTTTGAAGTATAAGCTAACTTCCATATGTTCCATTGCAGCTGAAAAAATAAAGCATGTATTTCTTTTCTCTTAATAATTGTTGAACTGTCATAAATAACCAAAGCAGCAATAATAATCTGTGTTTTAGTTTTATGTTGCATTTGATTTGTGACTCACTCATAGAATCAGGGCAGTCATTTAAATTAGAGTGATGCAGTATTTCTGATTCAAAGAAAAAAAAGATGCAACTACCCTAATGAATTGTTGTCAGATTCTCCATAAGCTTCTCTGTATACTCCAGAACATCTTTTTCCCCTTCAGATCTGACGCATTGCATAGCCCTAATATAAGTAATAGTAATAAGAAATAAAGCTCAGAAGCAGGCTATACAATTCTGATTGGAACATACATTTTATATATTGCTCTAAAATAATTCTTCCAACCTTAGTGATTACCAGAGCTGTGAATGTTGACATATTCTCTTCTGAAGAATATCAAACATTAAACTGTAGTCTAATCAAACTTCCCCTCTTGCAGTCAGTATTGAAAATAGTGAACAAGAATTCTGATTAATAATACTAGAAAGAAAGAACAAGTTAATAATACTTCAAGGGAATACTTTCAAACAAGGCAGATGTGTACAGACCACATTTAAGAAAGCAAACTCTAGCCCAGTTCTTCAGAGAGTACAGCACAGCCATCTTTTGGGGGCTCCATCTGATCCCAGTTTTGAGAACTGACATCCATGTCAACAGTGTAGAACGAATCTCCACAATTAAGCCAATGAAGCATCACTGGAATGGATGCATAAGCAGTGGTAATTTCTTCAGTGTTTAAAAACTATGCAGAGTGATAAGTGAAGAAGTAACAATAGTTTTAGCTAGATTATAGATGACTTCCTTTTATGTTTATCTGTTTTCTAATGTTGGATGCAGCGATTGGAAGAATCAGAGATTGCTAGTGTTGATCCAGGACTGATGAGATTCGGGCTCAAATCTCTACTCAGCTGGGAAATGAAGTGGGAAATTCTTACCTCTCAGCTTACCTTATTTACAGTATCCCAATCCTTTCTGTAGAAAGCTTCAGTTTGTCTTCAGACATCTACTCAAGTTTTCTACCATCTGTATGAGAGTACTTGAAGGAAAAGAGATTGTGTGCCCTAACCATAGATCATCAGCTCAAATTCCAGGTGGTGTCCCAGAGCTTCATATAGATTTCAGTGCTGGGTTCCTGAAGTATCTCACATTTTATTGGCTATGAGGAAAGCAGAAGTCTTCCATACAATGTGGACTCTAGTACAGATGAGAGCCATGGCCATCCCACTGTAGAACTATTGGAAAAATATTAGTCAAGAATATAAAAGTTAATAAACATCCAAGGAAATTAAATCCATTGCACTCCATTGTCTTGTGCAAGTTATCTTCCAAGGCAGTTTCCACTCCCCAACCAGACTGGAATGAAGATTGGGTTTAAAATTATCCAAATTTAAAACTAAACTGATTTTTAAAAAATCCTTTTTAAAGAACTAAGCAAAGCAATAAAACAAGAAGAATTCTGATCGTTTGCCATTAACCCTTGTTTTTTTTTGTAAAGCAGAGAACTCATAATTATTTGCTGGTGGATGTTCCTGACACTCGAGAACAGTTAGTCCATTATCGGAATGCAGCAGAAACAGCCAGCAGTGAGCTTGCCGCGCTCCTAGTGAAGTATGAATGCGCTCAAGCAGAGGTATGTTTTGAAACACAAGTTTTCCCCACATGAAAATATTTGTAAATAACAGAGTATGTTTACTACATGGTACGTACCATTAAATGCTTAATTACAGCTCTCTTCTTTGATACAGTGCTTATTCATTTTAGCTGTTGCATTCTGCCTGTAGTATGTTTAGAAGTTTTGTTTAACACTTCCAAATTTTCAATCAGGCATTCTAGAATCATAGATTTGTGAGAATCCAAGAGGTCAACTAATCCATTCCTCTGCTTTGTGCAGGATCTTTTAAAATATTTTTGGGCAGGTGACTGTTCAGCCTTTCTCTATTCATCCCTCTCCAATGAAAGGGGTTGTACCACTTCATGAGGCAACCTATTCCACAATTTCTTAGTGTGAAGAAGTCCTTAGTAACCAGCCTGGATCTGCTTCTCTTATAGTCTTAAACCATTGGTTATAGATCTATCCTCCTCTTTTTATGTGACAACCTTTTAGATATTTGAAGACTTTCCTTCTCTCCCCTTGTCCTCTTCTGCAGGCTTTAAAAAAAAGTCCAGTTCCACAGGAATCGGTTTTCAATTCCTTCACCATCTTGGTTGCTCCTTTCTAAACCTGCTCCAGTTTGTCCATAACCCTTTTAGAAGTTGCTGTTCCCAAAATTGGACACATTCCACGTCAGCATAGACTAGAGTGGGACAGCTACTGCTTGTTCCTCTATCATAATAGTCCACTGATTTCCCGCTTCTCATAAGAGTTTGAATTTTACTTGTGTAACACTCAGAAATATCTTGCAAGTTCTTGATCTGTGAAGTTTATAATTCCTTTCCCTTCTTTGCTTCTTATATATCTTTTATAAACTGCTTCACTAGTGAGATGGGGGCATAAATATTTAATAAATAAATGTTTACCATGAGCCTCTTCCAATGGCAGATTTGCAATGGGTCTTTCTTTGGTAGATAACCAGTACTTAAAGAAAGAAAATGACAAAGTGCTTCAGCAGGTGCCATCAACATGTTTTCCTAATAAAGGCATACAGCTAAACAAGGGTAGCATGTTAGGATTGTTTTATTTACATGGTTTTACTAAATAATTTCTTTTTTTAGGACACCAGGTACATTTTTTAAATATACAGCTGTGATTGTTCGATTTTAAGGATGAATGGGATGATCCCAAAATCTTGTGGGTAGAACCAAATTAATATTTATGTTTGCATGTGTGAGTGAATATTCTACTTAGAATATTTCTGAGATTTCTGGCTGGACAGAAAGATATCCCGATCTGAAAAAAAGTATAGGAACATTAAGCAGCAGCCATTAAAACAGTATTTTAAAGCATTCGCAGAAATGAATTCGGCATTCTCAGTTATCAGTTTAAAACAAGTTTCCAGTCCTTCAAACTGAACCAAAAGCTTTACAATATAATTGTGACATCTGAGCTGGCCCTTACTTTCAGATATATTTGTTCTGGTTTGGATTGTTAGTATAGTTTCAGCAGTGACTCTTCTTCCATTTGGTTCTTTTCTGATAGACAAACCTTGTAATGTTCTTGTGCCACAGCCCAATTTTATGCAAGTAATGTCTTCACAACTTCTTTTAGCCTTATACCTAGATATATGGAATTGTAGCCTAACAGAGGGACACATTGTCCATCATGTTGAGGAGTGGAATCCTAACCACCACAAAAGAAATACTGCATAAGAAAAGAGTTCTGAAGTTTCGTAAGAGACTTAGACTGAAAAAACAAGTGCTGTCAAGGGTTGGTTCATTGTCTAGGTTTTTTGTTGTTTGTATGATTTTTGTTTGTGTGAATATATTGAACATTATACTAGTTCCTAGATTTACTGCATGAGTCATTAATTGGGAATTATGTATGCAATTGTTCTTGCCAGACTCTTAATTTATTTAATTAATGTGACAGTCAAAAGCAATTCTCTTCTTTATTTCATTCTGTTAATAGCTGCCAAAATTTCAAAGAGACAATGTAACATTTCAACATAAGGCAAATGTTTATCATTTGCTTTCAAGCTTTTAAATTTCCCACTTTTGCCAACTCTATTGATTTCTGTAAACAATATATTCATTTATTGCCCAGAATAATGTTTAATTGCTTATGTAGTGAAATACAAGGAGTTTGTTTTATCTTTGCTTGAAGTTCCCTTTTTCAATCCACTTCTGAACTGGACTTCGTTTGATAATCATCATTTATATATTTAATTCATTTTAATTATATTTTCTGCAAACAGTCCTTATCACTAATTCTTGGCCCTGATCCAGACACTCTAATAAGAGGTAATTCTCAACTTATGACCGTTAGTTCAGCAACCATTTGAAGTTTCAAATGCACTGAAAAAAACAATTTATGACTAGGGTCCTGGCATCAAGGCTTTTGCAGTATCCCTACAGTCATGTGATCACCTTTGCCCATTTGGCCATCTGCATTCTGCTGCCTTTCCCACCATAGTTCACCTTTGTGGTCTACTTGCTCCCACTGCTGACCAAGCAATCTCAGCCTGACCTTTTGCAAGGCATTTGCTAGCTGCATGAGATTTTCTTCTCAAGGTCTCCCTTTGTGGTTTCCTTGTGAGACCTGGAGAAGATGGCCTCATGTGGCGCCTGCCATTCTCCAAATAGCGCATCCCATTCTTGTGATGCTTTGAAAGACTTCAGAAGCTTTCCAAATGTTTTCTGAGGGACCACGAGAATACGGTGTGACAGATTCTTTGGAGTGCAGGGCAATAGGATAGCTGGGGTTTTGTATTGTGGTGTTGGAGTGTCTGGCCATGGTGTAATGATACTCCTCAGCAGTGGTGCTAGCTGCACTGCGACTAAAGTAGAGGTGTAAAGTGGAGAACAATTTGTTTTTACCTATTTCCCAAAAGTTAACAATAGCTTTCTTTCTCTTCCTGATTCTTATCCATCTTAATTTTTTAATGAATTGGTTTACCACCCATTCCCAAAGTTTCTAATGATTAACAATAAAAAAATATTAAAAGAATCATTCCAACAAAAAACCCACTCTCCCCAGTTATAATAAATTCTAACAACCATGAGGAAAAAAATAAAATCCTACGTGCTCCAATGCATTCCGGCATTCATATCAGTGGTAGGATTCAAACATGTTTACTACTGGTTCTGTGGGCGTGGCTTGGTGGGGATACCGTGGCTTGGTGGGCATGTCTTGGTGGGCATGGCAGGAGAAGGATACTGTAATATCTCCATTCCCTCCCCATTCCTGGGGGAAGTTTACTGCAAAATCCCATTCCCTCCCCACCCTGCTAACCTGCTTTCCAGCTCTGTTCTCCTGTGCAGGGCAACAAAAGAAGACTCAGCTGATCAGCTGGGACTCAGGAGGCAGAGAATAGATGGGAGCAGGGCCAGTCAGAGGTGGCATTTGCTGGTTCTCCGAACTACTCAAAATTTCCACTACCGGTTTTCCAGAACTGGTCAGAACCTGCTGAATAACACCTCTGTATAATATGCTTTTCTTTGGACACGGATTTTGTGGGAGCTTTGAGAATACGAGTCCTGAAAAAGATTTGAGTAGATTCACAAAGAAGATAGCTCATATAACTTACTTTTCCACTGAGGTTTCTATCAGAATCTGTCTAATATGAAGAGCTACTTTTATAAGAAAATAGTTGTTCAGATTGCTTGTTCTTCTAATATGTATTATCTGTTCAGCCAGATAGTTGTGCTCTTTAATCACATATGAAATATTTGAAGTAAGTGGAAAATTCAGTTGCTTGAGTAATACACGGGATGCATGTATTGTGGTGCTATTAAATCTGTCTTTGCAAGCAGGATACAGTCAAGTAATAACTTTAGCCCTGTTATATTTTATTTTCTATTTTTATTTATAGATTCTAGACCTTAAATCCAGAATAGCCTCACAGGAAGTAGCTATACAAGAATTCAAAGCTGAGGTTGGGGGCTATAAGGAGAACGACGCTCGCCAGTCTTCTCTCCTTTTTTCCATGCAACACAAATTCCAAGAACTTGAGAAGGAATCAGGCACAATTGCTATTTCCAAACATCAAGCAGAGCTAAAATCACAGGCTATTCTCCAGGAGAACTTGGAGCTAAAGGAGAAAATACACGAACAAGAAGAGCAGATCAGGTAAGAACAGCAGAAAACGCTAACTTTTCATATAAAATAATTGCCATGGAGCAGAAGAAAATGGTCCTTGTTATGATTGTTAAGTGAGGGTGGTGGGCTGAAATAGTTGAATTCTTCTTTTATTAAAAACTAAGCACTAAGTTTCAACATTTCTATTTTTTAAAATAAATTGGGAATACGTGTGTGTGTGTGTGTGTGTGTGTGTAGAGGTTGGTAGGTAGGATGCTATTTGAAATTTCTTCTGAGAAAGTATTGTGTGTATTTTATATTTGCAACTCCTCAAGTCTTCAGAATCACACAAGAGAAATTTTAGTTAAATGAAACAAACTGAAACTTGAGTTTCAACCCAGGTCATAAAAACAAAAACCCAAAACCATTTGGATTTTCTTTGTTTCTCTGATGGCTGTGGGAGATATCTCATTACCGAGGAAAGGAAGTATTTTATTGTGATATAAAATTCTTTCTCGAGGCACCCATATGAGCACCTGTTTAGTATTAGTTACATTTCTGATGTAAAGTACAAGATTTAGGTTTGGAGACCTTCTTTGGATCATGAATACTCTCCTATTGTCCTTCTTCTCGGGGTTTTTAAAATGGAAAATTTGGAACTATTTACAGTCATGAGAAACCTAGATGGAGGAGACAAATAAAAAGGGATTTGAGAAGAGTAGGAAACTCCCATTTCCTCATTGTTATGTTGAGGTCAGTATGTAACTGACTCCTTGCAGTGGTTCAGTCTTTTCTCACACCTCATTAATTTGTGTGCTTGAGAATCCCACAGAGGGCATTTTAATTTTTTGGAATGACACCTGCCTCTGCAGCAGACAGTAGAGTCCATCCCACAGTGGCTGGGGAATTCTTGAAGTTGAAGTCCACACCTTAAAGTTGCCAAGTGTTTGGGAAACACTGCTCTAGCAATGCAATCTTGCCTCTCTGAAATTATCCAAATTATCCTGAATCTTTAGACTAGCCCAACCCATTGGGGAAAATTGTTGGCTCATGAATTTGTAAGAATAGCATTTGATTCTTTGATTCTTTCCTTTTTTAACTTAGTGTCCTCTTCTCTCTCTCTCTAACACATCCAGTTAGGGGGACTAAGTATCTCACAAGGAGATGGTCTGATGGACTATTCATTGTCTGTCTAATTAGAGATAGGGATTTGACTATGCTGTGCAGAAAAGCAATTCCAATCAAAGCAGCTGCTTTCATTCCTCAATGAAATGGGCAGTTATTTCAGCAGTAAACCCATAGAGGAAGTGATTTTCTCTTCCTGAACCTGGGCGAATACAAAAATACTTTTATCCTCCCCTTCCCAGTCAGGGAAGTTATTGGATATGAAATCACACCTCGTTAATCCTTGCAGATCTGATTGCGCATGGTGAGATCAGTAAGGGCGGCACATATAACACCACTGTTGCATTGACTACCAGTTTGCTTTCCAGTCCAATTCAAGGTGTTGGTTAAATCCTATATGGCATGGATCCATGTATCTGAGGAACCATCCACCCCAATGGGACTCGTCCACCCCACACACATCAGCAGAAGAGCCCAACTACGGATCCCATCTGCTAAGGAATTCTGGCAGGCAAGGTCAAGGAGAAAAACCTTTTCTGATGTGGCCCCAATCCTGTGGAACACTCTACCACCAGAGCTGAAAACTGCTCCCACCTTTTGGGCCTTCCAGGAGGGTATTAAAACTTGGTTTTGCTAATTGGCTTAAGGCTCTGGGAGGATGTTTACCACTGCAAGTGGTAAGAAGACCTCATCTCTGTGCCATCTGGCTCTTATTCCTGGTTTCTTTTGTATAATTTTAAATTTTTATTATGATAAATTAAATCTGTAGGTCACCTAGAGACTTAGGGGAGATGGGTGGCATAAAAATGAAATAGATAGATGGATAGATGGATGGATGATAAAGATAGGTAGATGATAGATAGATAGATAGATAGATAGATAGATAGATAGATAGATAGATACTGTAGATAGTTACTGTAGATAGATACTGTAGATGGATGGATGGATGGATGGATTATAGATATGGGTATATGTTCTTAAACATGAGAAAAGGGGTAGAAGTAATCAGTGATCAGTTCCAGGAGGAAGGTCACACCAGAAGACCTATCAAGGATATAGTTGTCCAGGAAGATTCAGAGAAGTACAAGAGCCTTCTAGTAAATCTAGGTGTATTTCACACACCCTCCCACAGAAAGGAAAAGAAGAGTCCAGGTTTTTCTTCTGAATCCAAAATAATTGTGGGTCTATTTTTCTTCTACACCTAGCAAGTCCAAAAGTCTACCTTCTAAGAAATCTAACGGTGACCAGAAGAATACAAATAAAAAGTTAGGGATTGTCCTCTTCATTATTTTCATGCACAGGAGGTCTCATCAACTCTGATTTAAAATTGCATTGCAGTTTGGTGGCAGTACAGGAAGAAGGAATCAACTTCTAATCAGTCTTACCTTTTCCATGACATTTTTTTGTAACTTTGCTGCATAGTTATAGTCCTTATGTGTGTCAAGCAAGCCTGAGATTGGGGGTGGAGGGAAGATCCATATGCTTAACCAAGAGTTAAGGAGGTTCCCTTGGGCAGTGAGATGTCCCTTTTCCTGGATCATTTGACAAAAGTGTTGAAACTAAATGGGCAAAGCTTGCTCAGAACAAATGAATATATAGGCTGACTAACATGATTTACTTCCTGTGTCATGGAAGCTTTCAAGTTGTACTGGTAGATGTTGTGGAGTTGCTGTTGCTTGCAGTCATCTATGCAGAAAGAGGAGGAAGTTCAAAACAGTTTCATTTAGGGTCTTTTAGACTTTAGGAATCTTCTGCTTTATGCAGAAAATTCAAGACTTCAAGGAGACCCTGTGTTGCATCGGCTTCAAATGGGCTTATGTATGGGCAGAAAAATCTACAAGTCTGCAGCCTAAACCAGTACGCTCACAAATATTTCTTATGGCAAAATCCCTTATGGTTAATTCTTTGATATTATTTAATTTGGCAAAATGACTGCTAACATTCTGACCAGAAGTTGTGTTTGGGTGAGGAACTGTGAAATAAACCCATATTTATAGACCAGCTTAGCAAATTCTTCCTTTACAGAAACTTTTCAATGAGTTTTTGAATATAGTGCAAATTGAGGCAACAGCTTGTTGAGGCTTTTATTCCCATCCAGAATATAGAATTACAAGTCCAGATTCTTTCAAACTGTTAATTCCTTATGGGATCAAACATCTGGATAATTCTAGAACCAGGCGAAATTCAAGAATTATAGTCAAAGCCTCTGCTCCTCTTCTTCTTATGTTTTGAAATGCACTAAGATATACAACCAAAGTGCCAAAGCAATCCATGGAGCAATAAGCAACTTTCTCCTAGACTTTGCACACATTTAGCTGCAAATAATTTAAAATCAGTGGGTAGAAGATACAAATGGAAAGGGCCATTCACTGGAATTTGTTCTCCAGCTGCCAGACTTCTCCAATCAAGTTTCTGGAGTAAATCACAGATCTCTGCTACTTGATTTAGCAGATGGTTCACAAACATGGCTTATTTAGAAAAGAATTATTACTGCAGACAAGAGCTGAGCCAAGTAAACATACTTGATTGTCTACCGTCAGTTTGCCAGTTCCCCTGGTATCTATGAAAGTTGAAACCCTTAGTTCTTTTCTCCTCATAAATTAGTGGACCCTTGGGACAATGCTTGATGGCCTTGAAGCTGCCAGTTGTGTTTATAACTGATGTAAGAACTCCTGGCTCTTGGCTTGACACTCCATCATCTTGCCTTCCATTTCTTTCTTGTTGTCTCAAAACATGTCTGGGAATATTTGGTGCTTGTTCCCTCTCCAACTTCAACCAGCCAGAATGGAGTGCTTTCTCCCTCCCTGTCACCATGGCCTAATTGTGAAAACCTTACACTTTCAAAATTCTCTGTCCAACATGTTTGGGTGTTGCTTTCCCTGTTTCCCTCTTTAGTTACATAAACTTTCTCCTCTCTCTGTCACCCTTGTGCCAGAAGTTCCAGTATCTGTAAAAACATTATGGTATGGACATTCCAGTTTCTTCACAAATACTTAAAATGGAACTGCCAACAGATGTTAAGCCATATTGTAGCAGCACTGTTCTTGTTTTGGGTTTATCATGTTTCTAGTGGACATTTGATAAAAATAGGATCACCAACATGATCGGCAACGTCCGATGATGAATATGGCACAGGAAGAAGAAGACTGTTCCTGTGGTAAAGGACAAGCAGGTTGATGGCTACATGATCTGAATACTTTGTCCATTATGGCCCATCTCAGCAGAAAACTTTGTCTCACACCTACCAGACTATTTCAGCTGGGAGACTCTGGAGGCAGGAAGATAGATCCCTAGATTCACCAATTATTTGTAGTTAGTAACAAGGCTTGTATTGATAACCTTCCAAAGCAACATAGCCTTTTCCTTAGGAACAAGAAGGAGAATTTCAACCCATCAGCCAGCTGTACATTCTTCTTGCTTGAAGGAAGAGTTACTGAATCTCTGCTACCATAGCAAGCCAGATGGACTTTTGGTTAATTTAAACCACAGGATTTTGGGTGGTCTCTTGTCCGAGTAGATATCACATCCACTTCCCTCCTAGTCATTTTTTGCTGCTCTGCCAAGCATTTACCAACCAAATCAACTGGTCCGTTGCAACTCCTCTTCTCCCCTGAGGGCCTTACAATACCATTTAACTTTCCCCCTAATCTTCCATCAGTCAAGAGTCTAGACATATTGTTGTCATGCATCCCATTTTAAAGATTGCTTATTTCATTCTGAGACCACCTTCTAGATCAGGGAGGGCTTCCTTCTGCATCAGCCATGTTTACCAGCACTTCATCTTGTACTGAATATAGAAGCTGTACTTATTAAGGCACTGAAAGAACTGCTTTAACCAGACTGTCATGAAGAGCAGGTGTGGTGTCTATTTCTTCTGGATGCATTTGATCTTTTTTTGTCTGTTGTGTTATTCTTTACTTTTAAAATATAAGCTGGGGTCAAGTGGCCTGAAAATGTAATAAACAAATAATTAAAAAATCAGACAAAAACAAATTTGAATGTATTAGTGATATCTAATTGGACTGGTATCTCTAGTTTCCAAAATACCTAGAATGAGGAGGTTAGGATTACTGAATTATTGAATTTTATAGTTGCCCCACTATAAAAAAGTTGTTGAGATTCTAGAAAAAGTGCAGAAAAGAGCAACCAGGATGATTAGGGGACTGCAGACTAAAACACATGAAGAACCGTTGCAGGAACTGAGCATGGCTAGTCTAGTGAAGTGAAGGACCAAGGAAGACATAACAGTGTTCCAATATCTGAGGGGCTACTACAGAGAGGAAGGGATCAAATTATTTTGCAAGGCATCTGAAGGCCAGGCAAGGAATAATGGATGGAAACTGTTATGTATGCAGGTTTAAAGTCATTGGTTTAGTTTGAACTGTTCTTGTAAAATGTAAGAAATGATTGGTTTAAAAAGTGCGGGAAAACCCTGCACTCTGATTGGCTGGCAACTGCGGCTGCTGGCTATAAGTAGCAGCCGCAGCCCAGCCAAAGTGGGTTTGTTCTGAGCTGTAGTCACTAATAAACAAAGAGCTTGAAGCACTCCGCGTCTGTCTCTTCATGCAAACTTAACACTGGCGACGAAGGTGGGATCTCCCTGAAGAAGAAGGCAATGCGGAACAGAAGGAGAGCGAGATGGCTGTGCTGAACACCCCCCCAGCCCCGTTTGATCTGACGGCAGAAGACTGGGAGACGTATGCAGATCGTTTCCAAATGTATCTGGAAGGAAATGATCTTGTTGACATTTCCGAGAAGCGGAAGAGGGCGGTCTTTCTCACGCACTGCGGTCTGGCAGTTTTCAAGATGGCGAAGGCATTGGCGGGAGCTGCAGACGTGAAGGTAATGGAATGGCCTGACTTAGGAAAGTTGTTAAGAGCCCATTACGCCCCACAAGTATCGTGCCTCATTAAGAGACACGAGTTTTACAGTCGGGATCAAGGGGAAAGCGAAAACGTAAACGACTTTGTGGCAAGTTTAAGAGACATAGGGGGTGCATGTGAATTTAACAATTTAGAAAAGGCCATGCGCGATCGATTTGTTCTGGGCCTTAAAGACAAGGTGCTTCAGAGCAAGTTATTACTAAAACCTAAGATCACGCTGAAGGAAGCAATAGAAGAGGCCTCTTCAGCAGAAGCTACCAAGTCCTCAGCAGCAGCCATGAAGAAAATCAACAAGGCCACAAGCCATCCTGATGTGGAAAAGTCCACAACAACTCATTGTGAGCAAATAGATTCTGAGTCAGACTGTAGTGAGGTGGAGGAAGGAATTTATAGGCTCAGAATGGAGCGGAAAAAGAAAGACCTGGGAAGAAAGAGGCAAGATTTCTACTGCAGAGGTTGTGGGGAAGCCACCCCACACTGAATGCAAGTTCCTAGATACCATCTGCCTCCGTTGTGAAAAAAGAGGACACCTAGCAAGAGTCTGCAAATCATCCAGAACTCCACCCAACAGAAGGAAGTTTCCTGACAAAGAATTCAAGCCCAACAACCTCAGTGAGAAAATGGGGCGCAGCACAGAAGCAAGGGAAGAATGAAACTCATCAGACAGTAACTATTGGTCATTCTTCTTCTATCAATAACAGAAAAGTGCATGTCAAGGTACTAATTGAAGGAAGGCCTTGCCAAATGGAAGTGGACTCAGGCTCATATTTATCTATGGTGTCATGGGACACTATTCACAGCCTACTCCCAAACATTCAGAAGAAGCATTTCAAGAAGCAAGCACTGACTCTTAAAGACTACCAAGGGAACAAGATTCCAGTAGTTGGAACAAGAGAATTCAACGTGAAGTTCAAAGGCCACACCAAACGCTTGCCCCTGACCATCGTGGACAAGGATCGCCCAAGCTTGCTGGGACTTGAGTGGTTCAATCCACTAGGCATCGAGGTGACTGGCATCAATCACGTGAGCAACACTGAATGGGAGGAGGCCCTGAAGTCTGAGTTTCTAGAGGTCTTCAGTGAAGGATTGGGCAAGTATATGGGGACCCCTATCACTTTCAATCTAGATCCCAAGGTGCCACCAATTCGCTTAAAGCCCAGAAGGGTCCCATTTGCCTTAAAGGAAAAAATTGATGCACAATTAGATAAACTAATAGCTCAAGGAGTTTTTTTCAGCCCACTGACCACTCCAGGTGGGAGACACCCATAGTCACACCAGTCAAGACTGATGGGTCAGTGAGAATCTGTGGAGACTATAAGGGGACATTGAACCATGCGCTTCAACAGAGCACATATCCAGTTCCAGTGGTGCATCATTTACTACATTCACTTGGCAGGGGTACAGTCTTTGCCAAATTGGATCTGGCCTAGGCATATCAACAATTAACAGTTGATGATGCCACTGCAGAGGCCCAAACCATTATGACTCATAGAGGTGCTTTCAAATGTAAAGGTTACAGTTTGGAGTAAGCGTGGCACCAGGCATCTTCCAAAGCCTTATGGAAAGGATGCTCCAAGGACTGCCAGGGGTAGTACCTTACTTTGATGATGTTTTAATCTCTGCTGAAAATGACACTCAGTTACAAGAGAGACTCAGAGAAGTCCTTACCAGATTCAAAAAAGCGGGGTTAAAAGTCAAGGAAGAAAAATGCACTCTTAGAACTGACAAGGTTGAGTTCTTGGGCTATATGATTGACAAGCATGGTATCCACCCTACAGATGCCAAGGTTCAGGCAATGAAAGAAACCCCTAGACCAAAATGTAAAACAGATTTGCAAGCCTTCCTTGGACTCATTAACTTTTATCACATATTCCTACCTCAGAAGGCAACCATTGCAGAACCACTGCACAGATTATTAGACAAAAAGTCTGCGTGGGTCTGGGGCAGAAAAGAACAATCTGCATTTAACAATATTAAAAGACTAATCACGTCTGATGCTGTACTGATACAGTTCTCTGAGAATTTGCCTGTTGTACTGACTTGTGATGCATCCCCTTTGGAGTGGGGGTTTGAGCCACAGGCTTCCCAGCGGGAGGGAAGCTCCTATTGCATTTTACTCTTGCACCTTGACCAAAGCAGAGAGGAACTACAGCCAACTGGACAAGGAAGCCTTGGCAATTGTTGCAGCTGTCAAGAAATTCCATGAGTATTTATATGGGAGAACATTTACCATTGTCACAGATCACAAACCTCTGTTAGGCATTGTGGCAGGAGACAAACCTACACCCACTATCCTGTCACCAAGAATGCTGAGGTGGACTGAATTTCTTGCTGCTTATTCATACAAACTCATCCACAGGCCTGGCAAAGACATTGGGCATGCAGATGCTTTGAGTCGCTGCCCACTTCCTTCTCACAATGAGGACTTTGCTCCTGAGACTTACACCTTTTTCCTAGAAACTGTTGCCAAGCTTCCAGTACACGCTGCTGAAATTGCCAGAGAGACTGCCAAAGACACTGTATTGGCTCCTGTTATAGGCTGGATTAAGAAAGGTTGGCCTCTTCAAGATCTACCTCAACTTGCCCAACCTTTTAAATCCAGGCAAACTGAATTATCTGTATTAAGAGGATGTATTTTGTGGGGTATTCCTACAAAACTGCAAAAAGAGGTTTTGGAAATGTTACATGAGGGTCATCCAGGTATTGTCAGAATGAAGGGATTGGCCAGGAGTTATGTATGGTGGCCAGGTATTGACAAAATGGTTGAAAACTGAGTTGCATCTTGTCCCAACTGTCAGGTAGTCAGGCCTGCCCCACCTCTCGCTCCCACACAGGAATGGGAATGTCCTAGGGGCCCATGGTCCAGGATTCACATTGATTTTGCTGGCCCTACCAGAGGGCACACTTTCCTTATTATAGTTGATGCATATTCCAAATGGCTAGAGGTTATCCCTATGGCATCCACCACAACTGAAGCTGTCATCAAACAGCTTAAAAAGCTTTTTGTAACTCATGGGTTACCTGATGTGCTTGTTTCTGACAATGGCCCTCAATTTACATCCAACCTTTTTGAATCATATCTAGCACAACAGGGTATCAGACATGCCCTGACAGCCCCTGGGCATCCTTTGGCTAACGGCCAGGCTGAACGTATGGTACGATTTACCAAGGAAAAACTTCAGCAATTGGGTCCAGGGGATATCACTGAGAGAGTTGAAAAACTTCTCAGTGTTCAGCATATCACTCCCAACCCCTCAACTAATTTGTCCCCAGCTGAATTGTTGATGGGGAAACTCAGATCTCCCTTGATCGCCTTCATCCCACTTACGCACCCAACGCACCACTAGATTCCACTAGCAAAATTCGCACATTCACTGTGGGTGATTCTGTTTATGCTAAGAACCTTATGGGTGAACCATTATGGATTCCTGCTGAGATAACCCAAATCACAGGCCCCAGGTCTTACAGGGTACAAACGGAGGATGGTGTCCTCTGGAGCAGGCACATTGATCAGTTAAGATCCAGATTGCCTCAGGAGCATCGCTTTTGCTCCTCTCTGGTTCCCATACCTACTGCCTCTTCTAGGGGAGGGAGGATCATGAGTGTAATGAACAAGCAAGAATCAACCCCATGTGTAACGAGCTAACATGACAGGAACCATCCCAAAACCTGTCACAATACCAACAACCATTTTCACAAATGGAAGATTGCACATCATTACCTGATTTAGGTGCTGACATTGGGTTGGAGATGGATTGGGAGGAGAGACCAGGTTGTAGTAACCGAACAGGTTCTACCATTACTACAAGTCCTAGTAAGGAAATGTCAGCAGACACATTTCCTCCCTCACAAGGTGAGAACCTTAAAACATCTGAACCACGTAGGTCTCAACGTACACGTAAGAGCCCCACCTATTTAAAAGAACACATTAGATAGGCTGGGGTTTGAGTATGGACTGAACCTAGTGGGGAGGGGTGTTATGTATGCATTGTTTAGTTTGAACTGTTCTTGTAAAATGTTGGAAATGATTGGTTTAAAAAGTGCGGGAAAACCCTGCACTCTGATTGGCTGGCAACTGCGGCTGCTGGCTATAAGTAGCAGCCGCAGCCCAGCCAAAGTGGGTTTGTTCTGAGCTGTAGTCACTAATAAACAAAGAGCTTGAAGCACTCCGCGTCTGTCTCTTCATGCAAACTTAACACAGATCATTGCCCCTTGTTAATAATATGGAGAGGTCTGAAAAGGAAAGGGAGAAGATGAACATTGAACCCCCAGATCTTACTAGAAAAAGGGTATATACTCAAAGGATTGAAAGTGAGCTGACCTTATTTTTTGATGAAAACAAGAAACAGGACACCTCACTCCAAATCCTATGGGACACAATGAAAGCATACACTAGGGGGATTACAATAGCATACACAGCGAAGAGGAATAAGGAGAAAAAGAGACAGTACAATTGAAATCGGACAACTAGAAAATAAACTTCAAATAAACCTGGGGAATGAACAGATTAGTGAAACATTGAAGTTGGCCAAACACAAATTAAGTCTATTAGAACAAGAGGATAATGATAGGGATCTCAAATTCATGAAGCAATTTTTTTTGAATATGCAAATAAGCCAGGAAGATGGCTGGCTTACAAATTAAAAAAAGAAAATAATAATACACCATCTTCAGGATGAGTCAGGCAATTTGCAAAATAACAAAGAAGGGAAAAAGATGATCAGCCAAAATATTTTGAAAACCTATAAAGTCAAGAAGAAACACTGATAGATAAAATAAGCCAGTATTTGAAAATATAGAATCTGTTACCAATAGATGAAGAAAAAAGAATAATGTTAAGCAGAGAAATAACAATTACAGAACTAAAAGAAGCAATCCATAAACAAAAGGCCAATAAATCCCCAGGGACGGATGGCTTACCAGGTGAAATATACAAAAATATGGGAGAATTAATAGAACCAGTACTACTGGAAGTGTGCAACGAGGCTTTATTGGAAGCTAAAATACTTGATACGTGGAGGGAAGCATATATCACTGTGATCCCGAAAGAAGATACCGATGGCAATCAAATTCAAAATTACAGGCCAATTTCACTTTTGAACGCTGATTACAAAATCTTTATGAATATTATAGCAGGGAGGATGAGGAAAATACTGAATGAGATTATACATTCCGACCAGAATGGATTTTTACCATCAAGACAAATAAGAGTATAGCAATGGCAATAGCACATAGACTTATATACCACTTTATACTGCTTTACAGCCCTCTCTAAGCAGTTTACAGAGTCAGCATATTGACCCCAACAATTTGGGTCCTCATTTTACCCACCTCAGAAGGATGGAAGGCTGAGTCAACCTTGAGCCTTGTGAGATTCAATCTGCCAAATTGGAGGCAGCTGGCTGCAGCATAAGTAGCTTGCAGTACTGCACTCTAACCATTGTGCCACCGAGGCTCCATACTACCATATTAGAACGGTAGTGAATATATTAGAATATTATGAAGTGCATCCAGAGAAACAAGTGACCCTTGTTTTTCTGGATGTCCAAAAAGTGTTTGATAACTTAAATTGGCAATTTATGATTTGACAAATCAAAGAGATGAAATTCAGAGACAAATTTGAAAATGATAGAAACACTATATGCCTCCCAAAGGCTAGTGTAATAATAAATGAAGATTCTACTAAAATATTTAAAATAATGAAAGGAGTTTGTCAGGGATGTCCACTGTCACCTCTGCTCTTTATCCCAACATTAGAGACACTATTAATCAAAATTTGAACAAACCCAGAAATAAAAGGAACAAAAATTAAAAAGGAAGAGTATAAAGTACAGGCATTTGCGGATGACCTGGTCTTTTTTAATGAGGAGCCACTGGAATCTGGACCAATATTGATACAGGAATTAGAGATTTATGGAGAAGTTTCAGGCCTTAAAACAATCAACTAATAGAACAGCTTGCCTTTGGAAGTTGTGGGAGCTTCATCACTAGAGGCTTTCAAGAAGAGATTAGACTGCCATTTGCCAGAAATGGTATAGGGTCTCCTGCTTGGGTGGGTGGGGTTTGGACTAGATGACCTACAAGGTCCCTTCCAACTCTGTTAATCTGAATGTAAAGGATCTCTGGGAGAATCTGTTGATTCATGAACCCACCCACTCCTTTCTGTATAATGGACTACAGTAGGCCTCCACAACATGTGGCTGTGGGCCACATCTCTCCCATCTTACATCCTAGTGTACTCTACTGTATCCCACGAACACAGTAAATTTGCCACCAAATGCCATCACCACCAAGAAAGATCCACTGCTGCCCTCTTAAAAGGCACATTCCCAAATGCCTCCAAAACCTCCAGGAATTTTCGTGGTCAGCTCTGGAGCTGCAGCTGCTCAACTAGCTGCCAAATCATTGATTCCTTTGTGGCCCTTTATCTTCTACATAGCTGGCTGGAGAATTCTGGGAATTTATTTATTTATTTATTTATTTATTTATTTATTTATTTATTTATTTATTCGACTTGTATGCCGCCCTATTCCCTAAGGACTCAGGGCGGCGAACATTAAAACAGAGAAAATTTACAATAAAACAGAATTAAACAAGTAAACAAGCCAAATAAAATTAAAATAAAACCCAACCCCCGGGTCATTCGAGGCGGCCCGTTGGAACAACCAAGTCTTCAGGTCCCGGCGGAAGGAGCGGAGGTCAGGGGCCAAACGGAGATCCACGGGGAGCTGATTCCAAAGGGCAGGAGCTCCCACAGAGAAGGCCCTAGCCCTGGGGACCGCCAGCCTACAATGTCTGACTGACGGCACCCCAAGGAGGCCCCTCCTATGAGAGCGAACAGGGCGATCGGAGAGTGATGCTGGCAGGAGGCGTTCCCGCAAGTACCCTGGACCCAAGCCATTAAGGGCTTTATAAGTTGTAACTAATACCTTGAAGGCGACCCGGGAGGCAACCGGCAACCAATGCAAGCCGCGCAGGAGGGGTAACATGGGAGTATCGGGATACCCCCATCACAGCCCGCGCGGCTGCATTCTGCACCAGCTGAAGCCTCCGGATCATCTGCAAGGGGAGCCCCATGTAGAGAGCATTGCAGTAGTCAATCCTAGAGGTGACAAGCGCATGAGTAACCGTTCGAAGGGCATCTCGGTCCAAATAAGGGCGAAGCTGGCGAACCAGCCGAACCTGGGCAAAAGCCCCCTGGCCACAGCTCCCACATGCTCCTCCAAACCGAGCTGTGGTCCAGGAGGACACCCAGGTTTCTCGCCCTATCCATGGGGCAACACCTCTCCCCCATGACCAAAGATGGTACATCCAATAAAGACCGAGATGCCGGTAAGAACAGCCACTCCGTCTTGGTGGGGTTGAGCTGAAGCCTGTTACTACCCATCCAGACCCGTACCGCCTCCAGGCACCGGGACATCACGGAGAGAGCGTCACTGATCTGGCCTGGGGTGGAGATATAAAGCTGGGTATCATCAGCATACTGATGATACCTCACCCCAAAACCTCGGATGATCTCACCCAGCGGTTTCATGTAGATATTGAACAGGAGAGGCGAAAGGACAGACCCCTGCGGCACCCCACAAGTGAGGGGTCTCGGGGCCGACCTCTGCCCCCCTGCCAACACCGACTGCGAGCGGCCTGAAAGGAAGGAGGAGAACCAACGCAAAACGGTTCCCCCCACCCCCAATCCTCTAAGCCGCTGCAGAAGGATACCATGGTCGATGGTATCGAAAGCCGCTGAGAGATCTAAAAGGACTAGGACAGAGGAAAAGCCCCTGTCCCGAGCCCTCCAGAGATCATCCATCAGTGCGACCAATGCTGTCTCCGTGCTGTGTCCGGCCCTGAAGCCCGACTGATACGGATCTAAATACTCAGCTTCCTCCAGGAACAAGGGAAGCTGCTGAACCACCACGCTCTCAACAACCTTCGCTAAAAGCCAAGGTTGGAGACAGGACGATAGTTGTTCAAAACGGCCGGTCAAGGCAGGCTTCTTGAGGAGGGGCCTCACCACCGCCTCTTTCAAGGCGGCAGGAAAGACTCCCTCACTCAAAGAAGCATTAACAACTGCCTGGAGCCAGCCGCATAACCTCCCTGGAGGCATAAACCAACCAGGAAGGGCACGGGTCCAATAAACACGGTGGAAGACAGCCTCCGCATGATCCTGTCCACCTCATCGAGGGAGACCAGGTCAAACTCAACCCAGATAGGTTCCACCAGACTCACCGCCACCCCATCATCAGACCACTGCCAGTCAGAGTCCAAGCCAGCACGAATTCGAGCGACCTTATCCGCCAGATGTAAGCTAAATTCCTCTGCTCTGCCCTGCAACGGGTCATCCCCCCCCCTCAATTGAAGGAGGGAGCGGGTCACCCGAAACAGGGCAGCAGGGCGATCATCGAATTGAAGTCCACAAGTCTTAAAGTTGCCAAGTTTGGGGACCCTTGATCTTCTACATGAAGTGCAGACCTGGTCTAGAAGTTGAAGAGCTATGTCAGCAGAGGTTGCCCAGCAAAAACTCTAAAAATGCTGCTTTTATTCTCAGAAAGTTTTAGCTTCAACTAAAAGGAGTCCTGGGCTTTTTTGCCCCATCAAGAATAAAGGTTCACCATCATTTATATAAGCTTTTTGCAGACATCAACTTTCTTAGAGAACAAGGTTTTGTTAGGTCTGAACATCAATAATGTAAATTGCCAAGCAGAAGCTTTGAATACAATGTTGAAGTGTGCAGGGAAAAGATGCATTTTTAATCCCTATTAAAAGCACATGCATAGATTCCTTAGTTGGAACCTCAGCTGGGCTCTTTTGACACTTAGAAGAAACTTTTTAAAAATCTTATGATCTTATGACTACATGATCTCATAAACTGTTAACGATTAAGGACAGCTTGCTGAAATTTCTCTTAGATAAGTTGCATAGTTGGAACCGCTTTCTGCTAATTTCCACTAGTGTATTTTTCATAATGATGAAGTGGTTCTTAGGCCAATTTTCTCCCTCATTCCAGTGTTGCTGCTTAGAACTCAATAAATTTCTCTACTTCAGTCTGCCTTCATCAGTCTGACCCTCACGAGTGTGCCCAGTATAAGTGGGTTTTTGATAATAGATTTTGCTCTTATTTGGACAGGACATTTTCAATTGCAGAAATCTGAAGCAGCGTTAATATCTTGGTAAACTTAGGGAATGAAATGTAGGGGGAGGGTATATTTTTCCATGGACAGAAAAAATGCATAGTGAAAGTATAGAGGGCACTAGGGAACAATTTCTTTTCTCAGGGGAACAGTTCATGTATGCAGCACTTTATGTTCATTAACTCATTTTAATGATTGGCAGGCTTGATCAGTGGTGGGATTCAAAAATTGGTTTACTACCGGTTCTGTGGACATGGCTTGGTGGGAGTGGCAGGGGAAGAATACTGTAAAATCTCCAGTCAGAGGTGGGATTTTTCCGGTTCTCCGAACTACTGAAACTTTCCGCCACCGGTTCTCCAGAACTGGTTGGAACCTGCTGAATGCCACCTCTGGGCTTGATCATCAGCTCTCCTTGAGCTGTATAATACTGGTCAGCATAATTTTATTTTGGTTGCATTTGGGAGAAGATCCTGCAGACGTTACTGAAATAGTATTATAGATTTTAGGCTCTCACTCAAAAAAACCTGACTGTTTTTTCAATCCTATTTATTGATGGTATGTATAACAACCCTGCCAGTGCCAGTGGTGGTATTCTACCGGTTCGGCCTAGTTCTGCCAAGCCAGTAGCACTGATGAGCAGTAGAGACCCAACTGGTTCTCTCTGATGCTCTGCTGTTTGGCCCACCTGCCTGCCTGTTTCTATCTGTTTCTTGGTTTCTAGTCTGATGCTTTAACCACTACACCAAACTGGCTCTTATTCTACTATCTATTTTCTTGTGTATTCGCAGTTGAGGATATGAGTAACTAAATCTGCACCAGATATATGCTATGCGATATATGTTAATGAAATTATGTATTCTTGGTCTGACATAATGGTATCGTGATACAGTTAATATAAACAATGATAACAGGTCATATTTTTCTTACCTACAAAATTATTTCTGCTTTGGTTTGAATCCTAATTAGAAAATATTTGAATAAATCTGAAGAAAGCAAATCCTATGCATCTAAGGTCAGCAGAGAACAAAATGAATTCATTGCACAACTTTGTCATCTTCTGGAACTGGGCATAAGAGGAAATGAAGAGTCACCAGAACGTCTGCTCTGCAAGGTTTTCTTTTTAAAAATTATACAATAGTAAAATGTGCGCCTCTTCAAATTAAGCTACAGAAATAGTAGCCAAACATTAAAGACACCTATTTTATGGGTGGAACCCTTTGAATTAAATATGATGTCATATTTTTCTTCCATGACTTTGAATTAAATCTATTTCCACTCTGGTTTTTATTGTAGGCCCTCATGAGGGCCCTTACTATAAACATGTTATAAATGTTGTTATAATAAAATGCAGTATTAACCTGAAAACACCATGGAGCCAGCAGAAAGATAATAAAAAGCTAGGAAGAATAAAAATGAAATCTTCAGGGGATGGTTAAAGCTGCCAGAGAGAGGATGTTATTAGGTAAGAGAGTTTTACAGTCCTGGCAGTGTTAATGTGCATTCTTGCAGTCCTCAGGTGAGCAGAACAATATATCTGCATAATTTGCACTCTCCTATGCTGCCACCTGAGCTCTAATTTACCCCAGTAATAAAGCTTGTGAATGATGTTGTCTTTATACTTTATGAGCAGCAATCAATAGATTCCCTTGGTTTCATGCCCCCTTTCATCCGTGTCAGCGGCCAGCAGGAAAAAGCTTTACACTGATCGCTTCCTGTAAGTGTGGTGTAGTGGGCTTAGGTAAATGGAAGCAAGTTCATACCTCCAGGATGCACTGGGGATGAGGCAAAGTCTGAAACATGAAAACAGGTCCTACGGAAATAATTGATGGGGCATATTTGTGCTGCAGTTAATATAAAGTGAGGCTAAGCCCTAAGCAGTCTACCTCTGGCACTGAAGAATGTATAATTCTCATGTATAATTCAGAGAGATGTGTGTCAGAATAAAGTTGAGAGGTTAAGAAACCAACGGTTCGCAAACCTTAATCTACAGTGAAGTTATTCAAAAAGAGTTGAGCCCAGAAGAGTTCAATCCAGAACTTGTTTATTGATAACAATGAGTAAAAACAAATAAATATTCAAGAAAGCATACCAGTAGCTTGTGCTTCTTCTGAGAGTCCTTAAAGTCCTTAAGTCCTAACGACCACCTATGTGGCCAGAGTTCCAAGAGTCCTTTCCTCAGAAAGGGGAGGCAGTCTTCTGCTTGGGACAGACAGTTGCTTGAAACAGTCTTGGAACTGTCTTCCTTGGAACTGCCTTGGAACTGAATGCCTTGGAACTTGGAACTGAGTAACTGTCACTGAGGCAGTTCCTTATATACCTTTGAGCAAGAAGGGGTGGGGCTAAGAAAGCTGGTAGATTCAAAACTACAGCTGTGCTGTAATTGGCTCATTTGAACTTTTAAATATGAGCCAGTGAAAAGAGCACAGCAAAGTGGAAATTCCTTCCACAATGTGGCATAATTTAACCAGGGATGGGATTCAACAGGTGTTACTACCAGTTCGGTGACTATGTTTTGCTGCGCGCGCATGTAAAAAACCTTAAACTGTGCCACCCGGACAGCTGAAAAGCACTGCGCGCGGGTGCACAGTGTTTGAAAAGCCACTTTTTTTCCTGCTTTTTCAATCTCAGCTGTGCTGTGCAAAGCAGCTGAGGTTGAAAAAGCAGGAAATAAAGGACAGGTAAGAGCCCAGGCGGGTGGGTGGGCCAAACAGCAGCAAACACATAACCGGTTTGGTGTCTGCTGCTCTTCAGAGCTACCAGTTCTATAGAGGGAGGCAGAACCAGTAGCTCCCACCCCTGAATTTAACCCAAGCTTATTCTAGGGACAGCTGCCTGCCACTATCCTCCAATAATAAATGTAGAGATCATATATTGAGCTTTGATGTTACATTGCTTGTCTGACTGCTGCTTTCTTGGTAAGGTAGTATCTTAGAGATCATAAAACTGTATTCAAAAATAAAATTTCATGAACAGATAGTATAGTTTAGAAATCTTTTTCTTTCAAGAGTTATACCAACCTAACCCTTCCTCCATGCTTAATTGTTTATTGTCAGAGTAGCTGTGATGACCCAGGGTGGGATACAAATGTAACAAAATCCAAAACATAAATAAATGTCCTTTAATGCCTCCAACGTGGCCCCACTGTTCATTAATACTCAGTTGGAGATAAAATGTACTCAAAATAGTCTTCAAAAGAAAGCAATACAGTCCGAACTTAATGAGCAGATAGAGATGAAATAAAAAACCAAACAAACTACAATGACGAAATTTCCACAGCGGAACAGGAGAAGTATTTACCAAATTCAAGGAGATAACAAGGCACAGTTTGTTGGAAGGACGCCAGCCAAGATAACTTCAGACCAAAATAAAACATGCTTTGTTTCCAGTGTTTGCCAGTACGCAGGTACAAACCCTTATTCAGTTATCACAGCTGCAGCCCATGAAGAGGATCAAGGCCCTCTCCTCCCAGGTAGACCACGTCTCTCCCTTATCCTCTCCTCCCTGTGTGCCCTAGGATGGATAGGGGATGGGCCTGGGTCCTCCTCTGACTGCTCAGCCGGCCTCTGCCCTTCCCCAGCCTCCTCCACAACCTCCGGAGCCATACTTCCACTCCCTGTCGGCTGTTCCTCCTCTCCCTCAGAGTTAGCCTCCACCAGGGGCATGACAGTAGCTCTCTCCACTCCTCTCCTTCCCTCCCCTCCCCTCTCCTCCACTCCACTCCTCTCTCCTCCTTACCTGCTCCGTTCCTCTGGCCAACTGTCAATTGCCTGTCCTCTTAGCAACCTTTCTTTTTGAAAGTGATTTGTTGGCCTTCATTCTGAATTCAAAGGAACAATACAGGTAGTCCTCGACTTACAGCCATTTATTTAGTGACTGTTCAAAGTTACAACAGCACTGAAAAAAGTGACTTATGGTGATTTTTCACAATTACAACCGTTGTAGCAACCCCAAGATCACATGATAAAATT
The DNA here is from genome assembly GCA_009733165.1 of Naja naja. Classification (NCBI taxonomy): domain Eukaryota; kingdom Metazoa; phylum Chordata; class Lepidosauria; order Squamata; family Elapidae; genus Naja; species Naja naja. The sequence continues at coordinate 91,586,869 of CM019148.1, read as the reverse complement.
GGAGCGCTTGGCAATTGATGTGTATTTATGACAATTGCAGGGTCATATGATCATCTTTTGTGACCTTCTGACACACAAGGTCAATGGGGAAGCCAGATCCACTTAATGTCTGTGTTACTAACTTAATAGCCACAGTGATTCACTCAACAAATGGGTACACAAAGGTCGCAAAATGGGGCAAAATTCATTTAGCAACTCTCTTGCTTAGCAACAAAACTTTTGGGATTGATTGTCATAAGTAGAGGACTCCCTGTAAAATACCTTTCCTGATGGAGCTGACAGGCTATTAAAGCCATTATTATTATTTGGGCAGGGGTGTATATGCCCAGGGAATAAAAACACATTCTCACTCGATTCAGGACTTTAAATACTAAAACTTGCACTTCAATTTAGGCTTGTAAATAATGCAAAATTGGTATTATATGATCAATCTACATATTTCCCATATGCATTCTGAGTTATGTACCAGCCTACAGTTCTAATTTGTTTTCAGCTCTTCAAAGTAAATAGTAATCTGGTCTGGATGTAACCAATTTATGTTAACTGCAACCAGATTTTTTTCTTCTTTAAATAAGGTTGCAGCTCACAAATTCAACCAAGCAAGTAAAAGGCACTTGGGAGCTCAAATTTTCAATATGAGCAGAAGTATCTTCAGATTTGTGCCAGATCTTGGTTGCAGAAAGCCAAATAGCTATGTGACGGCAGCAGAAATATATGGAGCACTGAGCTGTTTGTTCCTATTTATGTTGTGATCTGGAATTTTGCAGCCAAGATCTGTAGCTCTAGTTTACTTCATATTTGGGGGAAATCTCTTTTGAAATTGACCGTAGACTTCCACCCAGATCAGAATTTCTGCTGACCCACAGAACTTTTTCTTAATTACCTGTACTTTTTGGGGAAATTGTTTGGAGTCTGCTGAATACTTCTTTACTTTTATCCGGATTTAACAATATATCAGAGACGGACTGTTAAGTCAAAGAGAGCTATTGTTTTATTGTTACTTGACATCCAAGAACATCAGAATCGATGAAACCACAGACTAGGGACAGCAGGGGACAGTCTAAAAGCACGCTGCCTAGAGTTGCCCCAAACAGCGTGATGGACGGTATATATATTTAATAATAATAAAACAAAACAAATAAATAAATAAAAGGCAACTTTTCACCACTATTGCACACATTCTCCTTAACATTTAATAATACTTACTTTCCACCTAGACATTCGGTAAAGCTTTTAACACATCAGTAAGATTTTATAATTTCTGAACAAATCTAAAACCACGAAAAAACCCCACACAGGTCATACATTGTAATCATATGAAATATGAAGTGGGCAGAAGGCATCACATTAAAGCTCTTATTTTCAATGGATTACATTCAGTATAACAACTGTAAGAAAATCAAAAGCAATGCCAGATAAAGCACTAATTAAAATACTATAATAAAAATACTAATACTTTAGCCAGGAATAACATTATTATTATAATTATCATAAATAAACCATTACAAGTAGTGAGTCTGGGGGAAAAAAACTAACTAGCAGGCAGCTTTGGTTTCAAAGATGTACTAAAAAAAGCATATAATTATGGCAACAAGACAAGAAATGAAGATGATAACTAATGGGCCATGCATAATGCCATAAAACCGTAATGTGGTTTTGTGGCTTAGCATGCTGTAAAAACCAGCCATTGTGGTTTGTAAACTAGAGTTTGTAGCTTAACACAATGGGTGACCCTAGAAAATTGTGGCTGATGTAACAAATCAGTATTTTGTGAGCCCTGCCTCAACTTCCTGAGATGTCCGATGTCATGTTCAGTGTAGCTTAAATGCCTACTTTTGATCTAGACTGCAAGGAATGACAAATCGAAAAATTCAGCTACTATTTTTACTGTTCTACCAGACAAAATCTAGATTACCTTTTGAGCATGAACTATATTTATGCAGTTATCTAGTGTAAAATGTATCTTAATAGCATACTCTCAAGAGGCTACTTAGAAAACTGTCTTCTTCATATGAGGAGGAAGGAATGGAGTTTTGCTTCTTCTTGCATGAAGACCACTTGATTCTTATGGTCTTCACACAAGAGGGATGAAGCTTGTAGTTATCACTTGCTGGTACACACTTCTCATACACCAGTTGCCAGAAGAGTAGTTGTTTACCAGTGGGAGGCAGCTATTGATTTCTAATCTCTGATTTGTTATGTTAAACCATTTTCTCCAAGTTTTAATTACAAGTAGTAGAAAATTCTAACCAGATCTTCATTAGAACCCCTTTGGTATCTTAGGTATTGTAATCCTCACTCCCCCAGAAGAAGTTTCTTTTCCTTGGTGGGAACATATTAATGAATGGACTGTCTCTGTTGCATTATCAGGCAATCAAATGGTATATACTATGGTGTAGGGCTGTAACAGTAGAAGTAAGGTTCCCAGGTGGTTTATTCTTTGTGTTCTTAGGTGCACACAAAGTACTGTCTTCTCATCTTGCTTTGCTTTACTTTATTTTGGATCTGGTAATTATATGAGCAGCTGTTCAAGGACTATAGGCTTTTCACAATAAAGATTGAGGGTTAGTCACAGCTGTGCACTTGTGTCCATATGCACTGACAAATAGCTTGAGGTTGGAGGGGGAATCTGTGATTTCCTGCTTGTAGATCTTACTTCCCCTTCTGGAAGCCAGAGAAGTATGTTTCTTATCAGTAAAACCAGTCCCACCAGTGAGAGGGATATCATACCTATAATGGAAGTTGCACAATTGGAACATGGAAAATGAAAAAATGGTCATAAAAACAGTCAGGACAAAATGGAATATTGAGGGTTGGAGACTGGACAATGTGGTGCAAAATGAACTAAATTTATAATAGCAACATAAATGCTAGTGCAGATAATTCCCCAGTTCCTAATAGCAAGGAAAGAATATATTTTATAAACTGATGGGAATTACCCTGCATTTCCATACGAGGAAGTCTAGATTAAATTCTACTACCAAGGTTATATATGGCCACAGAGCACAGTGCAGATGCTAAAATGCTCCATTTCAAACCCCTCTTTTAATGGTGCAATTGTAATATGACAAAGCAAAACTATTTAAACATCAATTTAGTGACATTGAAAACAACAACAATTAAATTACCCATTTGAACACCATAATCTCACTTTGGTGCTTCCAGATTCGTGGAATGCGTGAAGAAAATAACATGCTAAAAGAACAAATAGATACCTTCAGAGAAACTGTAACAATTCATGAGATGGAACTGAAAGCCAACAGAGAAACCATCATGAGGCTTGTCTCAGAAGTGAACAAGGAGCAAAAAAAAGCAGCAGCTTGCTCTCAAGACATAGAAAAGCTAAGTGATGTATGTCTTTTAGTGCATGTTTATGACCTTAGAGCTTTCTTTATGTATGAAGTGTTTGTGCATTCAGTCTGCATAACAGTGGATGTAAATTCCCAAGAGCCTCGGTGGCACAGTGGTTAGAATGCAGTACTGCAGGCTACTTCTGCTGACTACCGGCTTGCCTGCAATTTGGCAGTTCAAATCCCACCAGGCTCAAGGTTGACTCAGCCTTCCATCCTTCCGAGGTTGGTAAAATGAGGACCCAGATTATTGAGGACAATATTCTGACCCTGTAAAACCGCTTAGAGAGGGCTGTAAAGCACTAGAAAGTGGTTTATAAGTGCTATTTCTAGTGCTATTAAAGTGTATTCCAAAATGTTTTCTGAAGTCTTGCCTAGATAGGAGAACTAGAACTAAAACTATCTTTTTTTTTCATTTTTGTAAGTATTGAAATGTACAGGAACCTCTTATTCAAACTGGGACTACAGCATTGTTGATGTGGACCAATTTCAACTCCATTTTTTCTTTTCTTGGGTTATGCACCAGATAGCTGCTTTTCAGTATTGGGGACAATTACCTGTAGACAGTTTTTAAGCCAAAGTTAGACAAATTCATGCCCTCTTGACATTTTATATTTTAGCTCCCCTCAGATGCAACCAGTGTACTCGGTGACAAAGAATTGAGGAGCTGAAGTCTAAACTAACTGGCTATCTAATTTGGCACTCACATGAAAAGTTTCCCCCAAATTTTCTGAAATGTTTATCCTATGCTGTCAACTCATTCTGCAGTTGAATTTGTAAAATTACAAATCCAAACCATTCGGTAAAAACAATGGAAGTTGGAAGCAATTTTTACATCAAAGTAATGTAAATAAAAAAATCATACATAGGTTCATTCCAGGGGTGGGATTCAACTAATATTACTACCGGTTCGGTGACTATGTTTTCAACCTTAAGCTGTGCCGCCCGGACAGCTGAAAAGTGCAGCGCACAGGTGCGCAGCATTTGAAAGCCTCTTTTTTCCTGCTTTTTCAACCTCAGCTGTGCTGTGCAAAGCAGCTGAGGTTGAAAAAGCAGGAAATAAAGGACAGGTAAGAGCCCAGGCAGGCGGGTGGGCCAAACAGCAGCAAACACAGAACCGGTTTGGTGTCTGCAGCTCTTCAGAGCTACTGGTTCTATACAGCTGGGCAGAACCAGGAGCATCCCACCCCTGGTTCATTCATATGTATGATATTCATATACTGAAGATGTATCCTCATAATAATATCTCCATCTCATGGTTGGCCTTCTGCTGAAGAAGGCTGCAGTTGGACTAAGACTGTTTTAGTATTAATTAATAATTTCCATCTTGTGCCAGCAGAGCAACCTGACATAGAGCCTTGGTGGTGCAGGCTGTTAAATGACTAGCACTTAGTTCCAGCTGCCTGCAATTAGTGCAGGCTCGAATCCCACCAGGCTCAAGGTTGACTCAGCCTTCCATCCTCTCGGGGTAGGTAAATTGAGGACCCAAGATTGTTGGGGGCAATAAGCTGACTTTGTAAAAAATGCCGCTTAGTAATAAGCAGGCATATACAATGGAATGAAGGCTATTGCTGAGCGCATTGGGTTGTGCTCCCCCCCAAAAAAATTGTAAGCCGCCCTGAGTCTCCGGAGAAGGGCAGGATATAAATATGAATTAAAAAAAAACATATAGGTCCCATGGAGGAGTCTTCAGAGGATGGCAATCTGCTGTACTCCAGGTGGCTCACTCCATGTTTTCCTCCTCCTATCCAACCACTGCCCTGAAACCTTTCCATGTTATAATGTGTGTAAGCAGCAACACCACCCAGCCCCATTGCCAGGCACTGTAAATGTAGACTGTAAAGGCAGTGTTCTCTCTTTCTCAAGGATGAGAGTCTGTGCATTCATTTCATGGACACTGCTTGACTATTCCAATTATTGTTGTTTGCATATGGAAATATTGACCTTATGAAAAACCTAGCCAGGATCTTCTAGGAGGTCGATATTCCCATTATGACCCCAAACTGATGGCAACACTAGTTTGCAAGGTAGCCTCTCACTCTTTTCATGTACAGCAGCTGACATTTCTCTGAAGGACTTTTCCCCCCAAAGATTTATGGAGATTCTCAGTCATCCAGATCATGGTTGTTCTATAGGTGCTTTTTCAAGAGGCAACAGGACTTTCTGGTTAAACCAGAAAGTTCAATTGCCTCTTGAAAAAACACCTTTGGGTTTCCCAAAGGTTGGAGTCACATACTATACCAGTTTTTAAAAAGTTCTGTCCATAGCAATATTGAGGCATCAATAACACTGCATAATTCTTAGCACGTAAAATGGTATTGAAGTGTGGCAGTTTGCAATGCTGAATGTTGCTGTGATGACCCAGAGTGGGATACACAATAAACACAGTCACAAAAAACAGGTGAAGCCCCTTTTATTCCTTCACTTTGCTTCCAAGCTCCAAATATCCTTGACTGGAGACAAAAAAACTCCCACACGAGCAGTTACAAGAAGGAGGAAATGCCATTTATTTATTTATTTATTTTAATTACATTTATATGCCTTCTCCAGAGACTCAGGACAATTTTGGGATACAACCCAGTGTGCTCAGCAATAGCCTTCATTCCATTGTATATGCCTGCTTATTACTAAGCGGCATTTTTACAAAGTCAGCTAATTGCCCCCAACAATCTTGGGTCCTCAATTTACCTACCCTGAGAGGATGGAAGGCTGAGTCAACCTTGAGCCTGGTGGGATTCAAGCCTATTGTAGGCAGCTGGATCTTAAGAGCAGGCAATTAACAGCCTGAGCCACCAAGGCCCTTTATTTAAATGATAAAGAGTAAAAAACAACACAAACCAGGCAAGATAAGGTCTTGAAGACATCCACAGATATCAGAACACACACTGGGAAGGACGCCAAACTCAGAGAGGAACAATAAACTAGAAATATTTCCATGCTTTGTTTCCAGCACTGGCCCATATGCATGTCCATCCTCTTATCCAGTTGTCACAGCTGCAGCCCATGAAGAGGATCAAGGCCCTCTCCTTCCCTGTAGACCATGTCTCTCCCTTATCTGCTCCTCCCCATGTGCCCTAGGATGGAGAGGGGATGGGCCTGGGTCCTCCTTTGACTGCCCAGCCAGCCTCTGCCCTTCTCCAGCCTCCTCCACAACCTCCAGAGCCACACTTCCACTCCCTGTCGGCTGTTCCTCCTCTCCCTCAGAGTTAGTCTCCACCACGGGCATGACAGTTGCTTTCTAAAGGTCTTTAGGAAAGACTCCAAACAGTGCCTCCTGCAAAGCACCAAGGCTGGCCAAAATAGAGGTTTGGGGACAGTGATTATTTTGGAAAGGGATGATTCAATGCTGCTAGCCCAGGGTGGCCAGCTGGAGGTGGCCTACTCACCACTGCCAAATCCCCTCTGCCAACTCAGTGCTGTCATTTTTTTCGCAGGACATGTCAACACTGGAAAGTTGCAGAGTGGTTTGGCCTTTGGGGCAGAATCAACCTACTGCTGCCACCATCTGCCAAGCCTGCTCGCTTGCTCACCCACTCACTCAGCTCCCTATCCGCCGCCCTGCAGTGACCTTCTAGTGTTGACATGTCCTGAAAAAAATGGTGTCACCAAGCTGAAGAGGGAATTTGGCAGTAGTGAGAAGGCCACTTCCAGCTGGGCATGCTGAGCTAGCGACATCAAGTCGTCATACACCCTTCCGTTTTTTACCAGTCAGTGATACAGGATGAGAGGGGCAAGTACAGCAGGTATTATACCAACCACTGTCCTGAAACCTTTCCATGTTATAATGTGTATAGGCAGCAACACCAACCAGCCCCATTACTAGGCATTGTAAATGTAGGCTGTGAAGGCAACATTCAAGGAGGGGTGGAGAATACTTCAGACACAAGGAAAGTAAGGATAGTTGGCTTTGGAATGATGCTGTTGTGTAGATAGAGCAGAGGTGAAACAGGCTTTCTCCTCTTTAATTTTGATTTTCAGCACAAATCCTGAAAAGTGATCAGGATAGTTGATACCCCTGTTTACAGGAACTGTGGAGCACTTAAGAATTCTTTTGAAGTGAGGGAGATGGCCTTTTGGACTATCGGTTTTGTACATATACTGTGTCTGACAAGTGTGTCTGGGTGCCAGATGGGTAAAACCACAATGGAAAATACAGCAATGACTTTACTACAAATGTGAACATTTTGTTTTATTTTGTTTTTGCCATTAACCTTTTATGAGGCATTGGAAACTTAAACAGATGTTAATATACAATGTTTTGAACATTTGAGTTTCTCCTTGCACAACTGTCATTCGCTTGCTGGTGAACTGTGCTTTCTGTTTTGTTATAAGGTAAAACATGTTTATGTGCACAGAAATGATGTGACTTAGTAAACAGTGTTAGATTAATCAGGCTGGGATGATAATTGAGCCTGTTCTGTTGCATTAGGGAATATTTATTTCCAGTGTTGCCTATGAATGTACAGTTATGATTTGTTATACTGATTTTACATTTGTTGGGGATTGATTTTTTGGGGGGGGTACTTATTGATATATACCACCCAGATGCATAAATTAAGAGTTGGGAATTCTTATACATTATGTAAGCAGATAAACAAACAACGTTTTCTAGAAGTTTGCTTTAAAAAGACAAGTTTACATTTTTATTATGCTTGAAAATGCAGACTGGTGTCACAACTACATCTTATAACAACAAAACTAGCCTGTGATAGAAGACTATCCTTTTCAAGCAAGTAACACACTTTGTACATAATTAACATTGTACAAGTAATAACTCTTGTAGCTGGAAGAATTCTGTCTTTTTCTGAACTTACAGATACCTGAAAACATCTTTAATGATGAGAACAGGATTGCAAGTAGCATTTCTAGTGGCTTTTTAAAATCAATTTTAGCATCCAAGCCAGAAAAAAAATGTGAGACTTTATTCACAAAGTGATTTGCAAAGTAGCACAGTGAGTGTTTCAATAATTCTACAATCAGTTCAATAAAGAAGATATAACAGTCCTCAGATCTATGGGCCAAGCAACTCAACTTTTTTAAACAAAAGGATTTCTTCATCTTCAAAATGGATAGAATTAGAATTCTTATATTATTTTGGTGCTTTAGATTAGAACACTTACTCAAGACTTTCCATTTTTAATCAAGACTTCTGTTTAACTCCCCTGTTGGTCTGATGCATTAGCTTTGTTACCTTTTTTTCTTGCAACGTTTTAAATGTTTGAAAAAATATTTACCTGTGCAATAAACATAAAGCCTCCTTCGGCTTCATATGGCATTTCTTTCAATCTTCTTATCCTGTTGCTCCTTAATTACTTTCCCTTTGTAAGCTCTTCCAATTACAATGCCAAGAACTACGTTGTAATGCTTTATCAAAGAAGAAAACCAGCGTATTCCAGAATGCTTAGTTCACTGTCATTAAATCCATGCTGGCTGTTTGTAATCACTCTGTTTTCCTTAAGTATTTCATTTTAAAATATATATATACCAGCTCCCTCGATGCATTTTAATTCTAAACAAAATTATTTTTCAGATGATAAATTTCTTTAAACATATACACCCAATCTAGAAGCTCCCCCTCTCTCTGTATATACTCCCTCCCAAAATATTGTGACTATGGGGTTTAGTTGCTTCTATTTGGCCCATTTATTTGGAGCAAGACACTTTTTTGTGTTTGTCTACCTTGCTGTTTTTATGGAATCTGCTGTTTCTAAAATAAAAGCAGCCTAGCTACATACAGAAAGATCTGGTTGTTCCTATCTTTCTCACATATGTTCTTTCTACTTCAAATGTTTATTTAGCTCATTTATGAGATTTGTTTTATATTTATATTTTATTTTGATTAAAGTAATGTTACATTTTGGCAACTATGCATGGACTGGTAACCACTTTTCTAGATCTGATGTAGAAATAACCAGGTTCACGGAGACACAGAGTGAAGAGAGCATGCAAAATGAACTTCTGGAAATCTGAATAAGAATGTAGGAGTTTAACATTGCATGGATTTGTTCAGAAACACCCGCTCCCCCATGAAATCTTCAATAAAGGAAGGAGGACAGTCCCTGCATGTAGGAATAGGGGTTAAGAAGTTATATTTGGCCTCAAGTTTAAATTCATAGAACTGTGGAAACTCAATGTGACTTTGGACCAGTTATTCTTTCTCTGCCCTCCTGAAGGAGAAGGAGAAACAAAATCTTGGGACAGAGTTAAAAGAGGGAGCAGCCTAGAATCCCTATGTGGCCACAAGTGGATTAAGTTCACTTCCACCCTTGAATTCCATTGACCCTTACAAAACCCCAAACAAGTGCTAACCATTAGTTGAAAAGATTCCTGTGCATAGGCATAAGTAGCAATAAACCAGTTTAATTGGACTTTCACATGTGAACCTGGTCTTTTGAGCCTGACACCTGCCCACTTCATGCAGCATTGCTGTTGTGGGAATAAAATGAGTGGCATTTCTCTTGGAGGTTGCCTTAAGCACTAACAAGAAATATGGAGTACAGATTTAACAGATACCTGCATACAGGGGAAATGTCCCCATGCAGGCAAGAGTGAGTTAGAAAAATGTAGGGAATAATGGATATAGGGTGAATTCTGCCTCCTCATCATAGTATTATCATAATACAGGTAGTCCTTGACTTACAACAGTTCATTTAGTGACCATTCAAAGTTACAACGGAAGTGAAAAAAAAGTGACTTGGGACTATTTTTCACACTTATGACCATTGCAGCATCCCCATGATCACCTCATCAAAATTTGGGCACTTGGCAACTGACTCATATTTATGATGGTTGCAGTGGTCCTAGGGTCACATGGTCCCCTTTTGTGACCTTCTGACAAGCTAAGTCAGTGGGAAGCCAGACTCACTTAATAACCATATTAACAACTGCAATGATTCACTTTAAACAGCTGTGGCAAGAAATGTCATAAAATGGGCCATAAAACTCACTTGGCAAACATTTCACTTAGCAACATAAATTTTGGGCTCAGTTATGGTCCTGTCAAGGCTACCTGTAGATTATGCTTTGGAAAAAAGAGAAGCCAAATGGATGTTTAATTTGCTCTCTGGGTTGGCCACCTGCCTCTTTATTGTTCTTTTCTTTCTCTTGAGATAAGCAATATGCTTACAATACTCTCATCCCCTCAAAAGCCACTTTGAGATCCAGTCAATTGTTTGAAGGTCCTTCAAATGTTGTAATAATTCAGTTTTTAATTAATGTAAATTGATAGGTACTTTGGTTCTTATTAATGGCATATCTTCCCTTTCATTCCCTCATATTGGGTGTGGTATCAATACAGAACATTTTTGTTTTCAAACATAAGTTGCTGTGGTTTATGGAGTGGGGAAGCAATGTTGCATGGCACCTGTGACAAAGAAGGTAAAGACTTATTGAAATAATATTGCAATTTGAAAATGTTTCCTTAATTTTCACAAAAACTGTAATTTAATTCTTGTCACTAGGGTAATTTCCCCCTTCCTACCAAATCTCTTTAAGAAAAGTAGCAGGGAAATTAAATTAAATTGAATGGAAGCACGCCAAGATGCAGAAAAGCCAATAATATTGGCTGTGATGGCTTTGATAGACTAGGTTTGAATGGTGACAACTATGTATTTAACAGTTTTCTTTTTTTAAAAAAATCTGCATTTAACTTGGGCATAATTACATAAATAATTCTGATCTTTCACAGCTCAAATGCCATTTTGGCTTTTGAAACTAGTCATCTCCTGACACACACACACACACACATGCACACACACACACAACAGCAGACACAAAACAATCCAAATAAAAAGTCGCTAGTTTTTGTTCCACAACAATTGTTCCCAGTGCTTTCTTTTCAACAAGCCATAATCCAGTGGTGGGATTCAGTCAGTTCGCACCACTTTGGGAGAACCAGTTGTTAACTTTCTGAGCAGTTCGGTGAAATCATTAGGGCAGAGAACTGGTTGTTAAATTATTTGAATCCCACCACTACCATAATCCAATATATATTTTATAAAATTTAATCCATAGTGCTTGTGAGCTACCAGCTAAACAAGTCATTTTAAGCATTTTACATATAATGCTTATAGTCAGCGTTACATATGAAGAACTACTAAAGGTGCAAGAGTACTTCTGACCAATTGTTTCTACCCATACCACTAAATCTGGCAGAAGAGGCATATCATCGGCCTCATCATTTAAGGAATGCCATCTGGAGAGACACAAGAAGAGAGCCTGTCTGCCTGTCATTGTGCTTGCCCTGTGGAACATCATCCCACCCCTGAGATCAGATTTGCCCCCATCTTGGCTGTATCTGTCAGTGAGAGCCTGTGAAATAGTTATGTTAATTGTAGTTTGATTTTTTTTATTTTGCTGCCAGTTATGTATTTTATTTTAGTAGTCAGTTGTGTTTTTAACTGTTGTTAACTATCCAGAATAACTATGGACAGATGGGCTAAGTGAATTAAATTCACCAAAGTAAAACCTTCATTTAACAGATCATCCAAAGTTGTCTAATAATCCTGAATGTTTATTAAACCTAAGATAAATTATTTGCTCTAATTCATTTGTATAACAAATGAAGCAAATTATACCACACCATGGTATAATGTAGAATGATGACATTCTACAAATGGCAGGAATTGGATCATTTGCCCCAATTAGTGTCTTTTAGGGAGTAAAAGTGGTGTGAAGACTTTAGCAGGGGTTAAAAAGTAATGCTTTCAGCCTTGTGGTTTGGGTGGATTGATTTTACTCAGCTTGGCAAGAAATAAATCAAAAGTTCCTCCTATTCCTTTACCGATGTTGAATCATTCATGGGTTGGATCCACACTGACCTTCCATAAATAAAAGGTCTTTTATACTTATCAAATTATTTGGGTCCAGTCTACATTATATTGAAAGAAAATCATAGCAAAAGTCAATGGCAGGACTTCGAAGATTTACTTAACCGCATGTAATGAGGTGATTGTTCCAGCTCTTTGGATTCATAGTTTATTTTCTTTCAACAAAAAACTATCCATGCACCTATGTCTTTGGAGATTCTCCATAGAATGCAGGGATATCCATGCATCTCTTGTAAGCAAGTTTTAGTAATAACACACAACGTATCTGCTATTTTCCCGGAAATGTGTTGTGAAATAGCCGTTGTTTTCCTCTTTTCTCTGACTTGTAAATATTGGTATTGTTTTTATTTTAGGACTTAAGCAATATTGCAGGAGCTAAGCAGAATCTTGAGGAGGAGATCAGAAGCCTTCAAGATCAATTGGCAGCCAGCCAACGGGCTTGGGAAGAATTGGGCCAACTAAAAGTCCATTGCAATGAAAAAGAAGTGGAATTGAGAACCAGTCTAGAGCAGGCCAGGGAAGAAAAAAAGCTGCACAATGAATTCAAAGATCAAATCGTGACTTTACTGGGGAGTAACCCCATTGTAGTGACTCCCTCCAAAGAAGACATTGTGGAAAAAATCCGAGAGTTGTGCCACAGAGGAGAGAGCAAAAAAAGAGTATGTTAATTTGACTTATTTTTCTTCAGTGTGCTTAATTTATTCCTGTGTATGGATTTTATTTTAGTTCACTTCAGAATTTTTTTTTAAATTCATGAGTTGACAGGATTGTCTCTTTGTAAATGGTGATAGAATGAACTGTGATACAATTGTTCTAAACTGACAAGGCATACCGTAATAGTTTATATAGCGGTTACTTGGTATCTAATGATTGTAGGAAAAAAACACACAAAAAGCAGAGCCCCTTAAAGAAAAGCACATCGTTAAATTGCAATCTATTAAAAGGAGCACGTAGTGACATTTATATATTTATTTTACATTATATCCTGCCCACTTTGAACCAACTCTAAGCAGAATAAAATCTAAAAGAGTAAAATGCGTTTTTTTACCTAAACCCATACCTATAATCCTATACTTAAAATAATTACAAAGGGCAATGAAAAGGCGATCATATGTTATGTATTATATACTGTTCAGTCCCGGTTACTAATAGCTACAGGCTTCTCATCTCTCTCTCTCTCTCTCTCTCTCTCTCTCTCTCACACACACACACACACACACACACACACATCAGTGGTGGGGTTCAAATTTTTTTACTACCAGTTCTGTGGCCGTCGCTTGGTGGGCATGGCAGGGGAAGGATACTGGATTACTCAAAATTTCTGCTACATGTTCTCCAGAACTGGTCAGAACCTGCTGAATGCCACCTCTGATATGTATGTATGTATATATATAATTTGGTTAGTGTGTGCAAGGAGAGGAATATATATATATTTGTGTGTGGGTGTGTGGGTGTGGTGTGGTGTGTGTGTGTGTGTGTATATATATGTATATATTCTCCACACTAACCAAATTACATCATTCCAACACTCAGAAGTGTGCAAATGCAAATGTGTGCAATATTTTCTTTCCTCCTTCCTTTTCAACAAAAAGAGTAAAAATAAAATATAATTGGTAAAAATATGAGGTAGAGGAGGAAAGAAAAAGGGTTAAAGAGAATAAAGCTCTTTGGTGTATAATAAACAGCTTTAATCGAGCACAGCCACATGTGCTGGGGCTACAACTCAAAAGGCCACTATGGTCAGATCATTCTGCTTGAACATTAATGTCCTATGAGTAAGTAGCAACGGCAAATAACAGGCCTGATTTAAATATCTCTTGCGAGATAATAAATCCAACTCCACATTTGTTGACACAGTCTTTTTATGAATATTCATTTGCGTGAATTATATTTCTTTGCAGGCCAAATTAGTACAGATGGTCATCAATTTACAACAGTTCATTTAATGACCATTTGAAGTTACAACAGCCCTGAAAAAAGTGACTTATGACCATTGCAGCATCCTCATGGTCACATGATCAAAATTCAAATGCTTGGCAACTGACTCATATTTATGACTCATATTTATATCAAGAGCCTTGGTGGTGCAGGCTGTTAAATGCCTAGCACTTAAGTTCCAGCTGCCTGCAATTAGTGCAGACTCGAATCCCACCAGGCTCAAGGTTGACTCAGCCTTCCATCCTCTTGGGGTAGGTAAATTGAGGACCCAAGATTGTTGGGGGCAATAAGCTGACTTTGTAAAAATGCCGCTTAGTAATAAGCAGGCATATACAATGGAATAAAGGCTATTGCTGAGCGCACTGGGTTGTATCCCAAAAATTGTAAGCCACCCTGAGTTTTCCAAGAAGGGCGGCATATAAATGTAATAATAATAAAAAAATGACGGATGCCGTATCATGTGATCACCTCTTGTGACCACCTGACAAGCAAAGTCAATGGGGAAATCCAGATTTACGTAACAGCTGTGTTACTAACTTAACAACTGCAATGATTCATTTCACAACAACTTAACAACTGTTACAAGAACAATCATAAAATGGGGGTGAGATTCGCTTAACAAATCTGGGGTCCTCCTGGATGTACGGCTTCGATTGGAGGAGCAGGTGGGGGCCGTCGCCAGGGGGGCTTTTGCCCAGCTCCGTTTGGTTCGCCAATTACGCCCTTTTCTGGACCACGATGCCCTGCGCACAGTTACTCATGCCCTTGTTATCTCCAGACTCGACTACTGCAACGCTCTCTATTTAGGACTACCCTTGCATACTATCCGGAGATTGCAGCTGGTGCAAAATGCGCGGGGTGGTGATGGGAGTTTCCGTTCTCCCATGTTACCCCCTCCTGCGCTTGCTGCATTGGCTGCCGGTTGTGCTCGGGTGAGATTCAAGGTGTTAACACTAACATACAAAGTCCTCCATGACATGGGTCCGCAATATTTAAGGGAGCGACTCCTGCCGACATCAAGCACTAACCGCCCTGTGCGATCACATAGGCAAGGACTCCTTGGGGTCCCGTCGGCTGGCCAATGCCGGTTGGCGGTCCCCGACGACAAGCCTATTCTATTGCGCCCCTGACCTCTGGAATCAGCTTCCCCGGGCTCCGTCTGGCCCCTGACCTCCGTGCCTTCTGCGTGAATTGAAAACCTGGTTATTTAACCAAGCGGGCTATGACCCTTTGGGGGTGGTGGTCTTTATTATGGTTTTATCGTGTATTTATGTAATTGTATCTTAATGGGGCTTGTTAGTTTAATTCTTTTTTAATTATTTATTGTTTTCTTGTTTTAGTTGTGAGCCGCCCCGAGTCTTCAGAGATGGGGCGGCATACAAGTCTCATTAATAAATAAATAAATAAATAAACAAATGTCTCACTTAGCAACAGAAAGTTTGGACTCATGTGATCGTAAGTCAAGGAGTGTTGCAAGAGGCCTTAAATGCCCCTGTATACAGTCTAGTTTCCTCTGCATTGAGTGTTCACTATGTCACAGATCCAGTAGAGGTTGCTCATGGACACTTTTAAAATTTCTTGGTTTTCTGTATGATGACCTAATTGTAGTTTAAGTAACTTTGGGTAATCCAAATGTGCTATAAAATGCTTTAAAAATTTTTTCTTAACAAGGACATTTCCAATTGAATAATCCAAGCTTGTGGTCAGGAAACTTAGTGTAGCCATTAGTGCAGTAAAAAGGCCCACTAAACTTTTAGGATATAAAGTTGAGTGCTTGATGTTTAGTAAACATTTGTGCCTGTGATTTATTGCAATGAGCTGGCTCAATCGTCTATGCTGCAATACCACAGCTATTTCCTGAATAGTCCTGATAATACCCAACTGCAGAGAAATACACATGTATGGTTGGGAGAGAGAGAGAGAGAGGCAGAAATATTTTACCCCAACCTGTTTCTGGCTGCCTGTCTTGGGACTCTTAACTCCCACAATTCCCAACCAGAATCCTGGAAGTTACAGTCAAAGCACATATGGACAGGATCAGGGGAAAGGGGAAAATGTAAAAGCTTTCAGCGTTCTCTCTTCATTCCTGTCATTTTTATGTCACTCCTTTTCAAATGTCTTCAAGCAGCCTGCAGCAGAAAGGTGAAAAATAACCGTACCAAATATCCTCATTACGCTGCAGTTTGTGACAAAGAGTTCTCTTAGGATTGCAAAGGATGATAAAACGTATGGAACCTTTCAAATTCAGCAAGCTGCTCATGTAGTCCTCCACAGTGTACAGTGTCTACACTGATAACATGACACTTGACATCATGATATAGAAACAGCAGAACACATTGAGATGACCTCCCCAAGGGAAGAAGAATGGATGCCTTGGTTACAACGGAAAGAGGATTTGGGGCTTCATTAGTGAAAGTAGAGCACATTGCTAGGATTGACGATGGGGTTATTTGTCTGGCTCTATAAGGAGGCGCTGGAACAAAGTGCTTCACCTGAACCTCAATACATTTGGCAGAAATGTTTAAGAGTACCATAGCAGGCAAAAGGAAATTGAAGTTTTTCATAAAAATCAAGGGTAGGAGGGGAAAAAGTCAAACACATTTGTTGAAAATCTCTGACGCATTCCTAGCATAGAACAGATTTCAAAGGATGAATGCCCTATTTACCTTGCTCCAGAATGATGTCCACTTCAGTTCACTTTAGCTTTTGGAGAGCTTGAATTTGAAGCTCAGGAGCTCAGACTGCTATACAACAGCAGAAGGGGCTTGAGCGTGGTCTGCTATTATTCCTAAGGAGGAAAGAACATTGTGTTCTCCATGGTTAGTTTGGATGTGTTCACAAATTTACTAAGCTCTTGCTAGAACTGGTTTACTGAATCTAGAAAGTATGCAGTAAAGCCATGTATGGAATTTTTAATATACAGAAACATCCATATGATGTGTGTGTAGATACACACACACACACACATACATGTATATCATTGTGTATAAAAATTATTGTTAGTAAATTATTTCATGTATCTGGCTATGCTTCAGCATCTTGCAGGACTTATTTTCGTTGGTTGTTTGCAAAAGGAGAGTACAATCTGATGTTTGTGCTATAGCTAATCATTTCTCTCCCTTGGGCAATGTCTTAAATTATTTGTACTTCACTTTGTTTGGTCAAAACTAACTTACAATGAGCCACCTGTTTCCAGTTCCTTTCAATCTTATTGCTGAAGAAATGTTATGGTGCACAGTGTACTCAGAGTTAAAATGAAAACTTGCATGGATTGTTCCTTTGCTTGGACTATTATCCTTGCTGAACATCCGGGAAATGTGTATCTTTGTTGAAAACAAGTTCTCTTTTATCTTAAGCAGAAGAATCATTGCAGTTTTAATAGCTAAAAACATATTGCAGGGTATCTGAAGTCCTTTTAGTATGCTTTCAGCTGGGTTGGGAGAATATGCATCTTGGTAGAGAATCGCAGGGTTTTCGCTTCTCTCTCCCTTACACACACACACACACACACACACACACACACACATATATATATATATATATATATATATATATATATATATATATATTTACTGAGAACAAATGGCCTCGTTCATCTTTTTGGGTCTGGAATTCCACAGATGGTTCCATCTGTGTTGGCAGGGAAGAATGGGAGCTCTCACCTAATACATCTGGAGAAACCAGGGTTTAGAAACTGGTTAATGTTGTGCCTAAAGTTAGCTGGTGTTCTTAGCTGCAGATACAGATACAGATTAACAGACTTGGAAGGGACCTTGTAGGACATCTAGTCCAACCTAGCCCAAGCAGACGCTACACCATTTTGACAAATGGCAGTCCAGTCTCTTCCTGAAAGCTTCCAGTGATGGCTCCCACAACTTCTGAGGGCAAGATGTTTCATTGGTTGATTGCGCTCACTGTCAGAACATTTCTCCTCATTTCCAGGTTGAATCTCTCCTTGTTCAGTTTCCATCCAGTTCTTCTATTCAGTTATTCAGTTGCTTGTCTGAATTGCCGTTCATACATTTCGTAACATCTCCATAAAACCTTTTTTTCTTGCAGTCTCATCTTGGGTAACATTATCTATCTGTATTTGAGAGACTGTAATTTGAAATGCTGAAGCTTTTAGTGGGAAAGTGAACACCACATGCATAAATGCTGGCAAAAATGAGGCCAGCCTACAGACACAAGGACTGCATTTGCTAGTCAGGGTAACTCTTTAACAGCTTTCAAGGGGGTGGCAGACTGAATATGAACAACAATAACAACAAAAAGGCTATAAAGTCCCGCAGAAAAATACAATTAATTTTGAATAATATGTGTAGAATCAATAATTTTCATTTTATCCATTTGGAGATTTATGGAAGGTTCATACAAGTAATAAAGCATACTTAAAGACAGATGTTCTTGTTTCTATGGTTTATGTAATGGGATTTATTTTGTTTTTGGCTATGACTACACTAGATTAGGTTTTATTTATTACTGTCCGTTGGCTTAAAATCCATGGCATCACAAGCATGTCAACCTTAATTTTAAAATGTTTTACTACATTTCAGTTGGTTGAGATTCAACACTACCTAGCTATAGAAACAGTGGTGGTATTCCAATTTTTACTACTGGTTCTGTGGGTGTGGCTTGGTCGGCGTGGTGTGGCTTGGTGTAGGTGTGGCGTGACTTGGTGGGTATGGCTTGGTAGGTGTGGCAGGGGAAGGATACTGTAAAATCTCCATTCCCACTCCAATCCAGGGGGAAGGTTACTGCAAAATCGCCATTCCCTCCCCACCCCACTAACTGCTTTCCAGCTCCGTTCTCCTTTGTAGGGCAACAAAAGAAGAACCAGCCGAACAGCTGGAACTCGGGAGACAGAGAATAGATGGGGGTGGAGCCAGTCAGAGGTGGTATTTGCCGGTTCTCCAAACTACTCAAAATTTCCTCTACCAGTTCTCCAGAATATGTCAGAACTGGCTGAATATCACCTCTGTATAGAAAGTAAATGTTTGCCTTATATCTTAGCAGGTATCAAGTCAATTTATTTAATAGACCACATCCTTGATTCTGGGTGTGGATATAGATCAGAATATTTATTATTATTTATTATTTATTTATTAATTCGACTTATATGCGCCCTCTCGAAAGGACTGGGCGACTCACAGCTAAAATACAATAATAACAATAAATTACCTAAAAATATGTTAAACAGTTGTAAGCTGAATTAGAATTAAAACCCCAAAATAAACAAACCCCAAAGAGTCAGCACAGCCCAGATTGTAAAAACAGCCAGGTTTTTAACTCGTGGCGGAAGGTGTGAAGATCAGGAGCCAGCCGGAGCTCCGGCGGAAGAAGATTCCATAAAGTGGGGGCCACAGAGTAGGCCCTCCCCGGTCACCACCAGGCGACATTGAGTCGCGGACGGCACCCTGAGGAGACCCCGTCTGTGCACCTGTACAGGGCAGTTGGTATTTGATGCTGGGAGGAGTCATTCTCGTAGATATCCTGGACCCATGCCATGTAGGACTTTGAATGTTAACACCAAGACCTTGAATCTCACCTGGAGGGCAACCGGAAGCCAATGCAGGCCACGCAGGAGGGGTGTAATATGGGAGTATCAGGGAGCTCCCATCACTACCCGCGCGGCCGCATTCTGCACCAGTGGTATGCAAGGGGACCAGTGGTATGCAAGGGCACCAGTGGTATGCAAGGGCAGTCCTAAATAGAGAGTGTTGCAGTAGTCGAGTTGGGAGACAATGAGCGCCTGAGTGATCGTGCGCAGGGCATCTCGGTCCAGATATGGGCACAACTGGCAAACCAGCCGGACCTGGACAAAGGCCCCCCTGGCCATGGCTCCCACCTGCTCCTCCAACTTGAGCCGTGAATCCAGGAGGACCCCCAGATTCCATGCCCTGTCCATGGGGGGTAACACCTCCTCCCCCATGACCAAAGATGGAACCTCCGAACTGGACCAAGATGTCGGTATGCACAACCACTCTGTCTTGGCTGGGTTGAGTCGAAGCATGTTCCTGTCCATCCAGATCTGCACCTCTTCCAAACAACGGGACATCACGGTGAGAGCATCACTGATGTGGTCCGGGGTGGAGATGTATAACTGCGTATCATCAGCGTACTCATGATAGCTCACCCCGAAACCACGGATGATCTCACCCAGCGGCTTCATATAAATGTTGAACAAGAGAGGCGAGAGGACCAACCCCTGGGGTACCTCACAAGTGAGAGACCTCGGAGTCGACCTCTGCCCCCCTGCCAACACTGTTTGCGAACATCCTGAGAGGTAGGAGGAGAACCACTGTAAAACAGTGCCTCCCACTCCCAGCCCCCCGAGATGCCACAACAGGATACCATGGTTGATGGTATCAAAAGCCGCTGAGAGATCTAACGGGACTAGGACAGAGGAAAAACCCCTGTCCCAAGCCCTAGAGAGATCATCAATCAGCACGACCAATGCTGTCTCCGTGCTGTACCTGGGTCGGAAGCCCGATTGGTACGGATCCAGGTAGTCCGCTTCCTCCAGGAAAAGTGGCAATTGCTGCGCCACCACACTCTCAACAACCTTAGCTAAAAAGCGAAGGTTGGAGACCGGACAAAAGTTGTTCAACACGGCTGGGTCCAGGGCAGGCCTCTTCAGAAGGGGCCTCACCACCGCCTCTTTCAAGGCAGCAGGGAACAGCCCCTCCCTCAACGAAGCATTGACCACTGCCCGGAGCCAGCCGCACGTGACCTCCCTGGAGGCATAAACCAACCAGGAAGGGCACGGGTCCAATAAACATGTGGTGGAACTCAGCCGCCACATGATCCTGTCCACTTCATCCTCAGAAACAGGATCAAACTCAGTCCAGATTACATTAGCCAGACCGCTCGCCTCCCCTTCCTCAGACCACTGCAAGTCCGAGCGCAACCCTTCCCGGATCCGAGCAATTTTATCTGTCTGGTTTATAGCATTTATCAATAAACTTTAAGTGAGTATATATTGACCCATTTTCATTAGCAGAATATTTTTTTGAATTTACAAGGGGCATATTAATATGATGTCTGTGTCACAAGTTGCTCTAATTTTGGTTTGTTTGTGATTGGCTTAGCATATTGTGTGACAGAAGCTTTTGCAAAGTATAGCTTTCTGTGCTATATGAATTCAATCAATGGAGAAAGTTTTTTTTCAACTGACAAATTGTAGCTTAGTGAATTTTGTGAATTCAGCCACAGTCCATATATGCTACACTATGGTAACTAGATCAAGTCCTTCTGATTAAGTGTTCATGTTTTTTTCTTTTTGTTGAGTAGAAAGTGATTATTTTATTGCCCTTCTGCAATTGGTGATTTTCTGGTACCACAGATTGGTGTCACACTCAGTCTCTGATTTGAGTTTACTTTTGTTTCCCAGGTGGTATCCCAGCTTGAAGCCCAAATAAGCCAACTTACTGAGACTCTGGAGACTCAGACAGTGTTGCATCAGGAGGCTTTGCAAAGAGCCAAAAAATCAGAAAATAAATCAGAAATGCTTCATGATCAGTTGATGCGTCTAGAAGGAGAGCTGGTGTCTGGAGATGTGATGCGAGATGCTTGGAAACTTGAGAAACAACAAGTAATATCTTATATTTATAGGAAGGGCATAAGATGGGGAGTCAAACTCATGGTGTCATGGTGGCGTCACATGACGTATCGGGAGCTTTTCACCCTTTGCTAAACTAGACGTGGGCATGGCCAGCACGTGACGCATTCAGCACGTGGGCTGGTAGTTTGACAGACCTAGTACAAGGCAAGGTAGAGAAAGCTTAGTTTAATGATGTAGTCCTGAATTTATCAAAAGTAAATGTATGGTCTGATAGGTACAGTCATATTCACATAAGTAAACTTTGTTGGTTAAATCACTTTTCAATATGATCAGGGTGGTGATTTGAACATAAAACAGACACATAAGTATTCAGGATTCTTGGAGTATATTAAAAAGTACTACAAGACTGAGGTCTTAGGGGGTGTGGTACGCATCAATTCATGAGAATATCTAAGGAAATGAATTGGTGTTTTGGATCTTGTAGAGGTGAGTTACTAAAAGATCTTTTAATGCCAGTTCTAGACCCCAAGAGACAATCTGTTTTGGGACTGGTATTCCAAGTAAATTTTCCTGAAAGTTGCCAGTACTATAGAGAACATAGCAGGGGAACGTAATATATTTTAAATGAGAATAAAATGTTACTGAGAAATCAGCTTTTTACCAGATAGAGAAAAACAGAATCAAAACTAGGTCTTATTCATTTTTGAAGCTTACAGAAATTCCATGGGTTTCGTAGGACCCTTGCAAAAGATAAAATGTTTGTTCAAGTTAGGGGTTTTAAAGAAACTTTTTACTTACTTACCCTTATCAATAAGGATTTATTTTCCTAACTTCAGCATATACACCAGACCAGGGGTGGACTTCAAAAATTTAGCAAAGGGTTCTCTGCCCAGTTGCTGGGTGGGCGTGGCCATGGCAGGAGGCCTCCTGCACCATGGTGAGGTGGGGGGTTTGCCCCCTGGGCTCTGGAGGCTTTCTTTGAGCCTCTAAGAGGGTAAAAATGGCCTCCCCAGGCTCTGGAGGCTCCCTAGAAGCCGGAAATGAGCCAGTTTCTGGCCTTCCTGAACTTCTGGGCGGCCCATTTTTTTGCCATCCCCGAGCCTCCATGTGCGGCCTGCACTTACCTGTATCCAAAATGGGCCGTGTGGGGAGGGGTGGGTGTGGCCAGCCATGAGTGGGATTTGGAGGTTCTCCAAACTGCACAGAATCTTAGCTAGGGGCTCTCCTGAACCCCTGCGAACCCCCAGCAGCCCACCACTGAACCTGACTCCAAATTTGAGTATGTCAACATTTCCTTGATTCTATTTTCTGAAATTTTCTTCTTTAGCTTTACAGTGATCACATAATGATCACAGTGACACTGCTTTGTGGCCAGTTTGGATCTGCTAAGTCATTGGAGGCAAATAAAGCCCACTGAAAGGGAAGCGATTATTTCATTGCTCATTCTGTTGAACGATCCTTTTTGGGTTGATAAAAATGTATGGATAAAAGAGTTTTACCCTAGCAAAAAGCTTGGCATAGTTTGCGTCTTTTGTCTCAAACCCTATTATTTCTGTATATGAGTGCCTTCTTAATGGAGCACAGCAAACACAGGTTTTTCTGTCCTCACAGAAGAGCACTGTGGTAGGTTAGGTAGAAATGTCCAAACTTGTCTGTAATAAAGTTTCATGATGTAGCTCTTGGTACAACTGGCAAGAATCATTACTCTCTCACCCATCAGAGAAAGTCTTGGAACATTCATCTCTCCAGTAGGCACCGACTCAGTGAAAAATCTCTATGGGAAGCTCGGTGTCTTATCCCTTTCCTAGGATATCACAGTGCCAGCAAGAGGCAGGGTAACTCTAATAATTGCCTCAAGCCATTTTCTTCCATACAAATATAGATGCTATGGATCAGAGGAAGCTTAAAGGTTAGAACACGTGTACACTAAAAACCATCCTGTGCATGCATAACTCTAGGAAGACTTATTTTTCATGTCCTTTAGAAAATGTTAGTACTTTTCCATTTGTTTGCTAAGTGAGAATGGAAGAACTCCAGAGATACAGCCATTGTATGATTTAGAACACAAGAGTTTTGTGGTATCTTAAACATTTTTTTAAATGTACCTTTTTCATCAAGTTTAGTTCCTGCTGACTTCCTGGAGATGTCCATTCAGTTTTCTTTATAGAGTCAAGAAGTGATAGTCCTCACTTAACAACCAGTCATTTTATTGTAACGCTCAGGGTTACAATAACCATAGAATGAATGCCTTAACAGCCCATAAATATCCCCAGCCAACATAAATAGTTGGGCTGCCACCCCATGACTGCATGTAGTGCAGATTAGCTTTATGACTGGTTGTGATATTCAACAGTCACATGACCACAAGTCATACTGGGGTTTTGCTGGTTTCCAGCATTGTTTGCCAGTTTCCAACAAAAATGCTCAAGTGAAGATAACATTCAGGAAAGGGAGAGGACCACTCTGCCCCACAAACTCCCTGTATGTTTTTTTTTATGTGGACCCAAGTCAGTGGGCTCCAAAACACAAAGAGCGAATCCAACAACACAGGTCCTAGACAACACTCACACAAGCAGTAACAGGCTGGTACTTGTAGAACTGTTACTAACTGCTCTCTGTTCCATGCTTCCCCACTACTTCTACACCTCCAGCTACTGTTCCTCGAACTACTACTCCTTATAGTAATAACCCAGTCCCAGCTGCCTCCCTGCTTAGCTTTTATAGCCAACAGTTGCTATTCTGGCTAGGGAGAGGCCTTAAATGGACAGAGAAACAGCAGCACAGGTGCTGGCCATTTTTTAGCCAAAATGTTCTCTCATACTCCCTATACGGTATGGAGGCTACATGGTGCTGTCCTGGAAGTGGGCACCATTTTGGAGTGGCCACATTATGGCGACTCATTGTTTTCATTGTGGCCACTCCCAAAATGGTGCCCACTTCCAGGATAGCACTATGGGGCCTCCATGTTGGCATACTGTGCAACGGAATGGCTGCTTTGCAAAGAAAATCTATGGAAAATATAAGAGATGGAGCTATGATGTGAGTGGGGATGTGGGGTAGGACCCAGTGGAGTGAGAAGCAGGCATAAGGTCTGTGGGGACCCAGAGGGTAGGATGAGGGAAAGATAGGCCACATTACTGCAGTTGGACATAAGGAAAGGCGGGTTGCCAAGCAACCAAATTTTGTTCATGTGACCGTGCGAGCATTGCAGCTGTTATAACTCTGAGCAGGATTGTAAGTCCATTCATTCAGTACCCTTTAATTTCAAACGGTTTCTCAATATATGGTCACAAGTCAAGATCTACCTGTTCACTGCCATAATCCTTAAAGATGTTGACAGCTGTTGACAGCATAAAAATGCAAACAATACAACAATATACAAAAACAATATCACCTAAATAGTTAAAAGACAAATGCCAAACAGTCTTCAGAAAAGCTCCATTCTGACCAGTTTCTGGAAAGC
Organism: Naja naja; assembly: GCA_009733165.1. Taxonomy (NCBI): domain Eukaryota; kingdom Metazoa; phylum Chordata; class Lepidosauria; order Squamata; family Elapidae; genus Naja; species Naja naja. The sequence continues at coordinate 91,561,729 of CM019148.1, read as the reverse complement.
TCAAAGGCTTAACCTTGGAGGAAGCTATTCCACAGCTTCCCTGAGGAAGACAATTTTTGGTCTCAGCCCTCCTGTCCCTAATTCAGGAAAGTGAAACATCACTAGCAGATCCTCTTGAGGTATATTTCCTGGATGGTGGGTTCTGATGGGAGAAAATTGTTCGAAGATACTGTGAGCTTAGCAAGAAAGGACTTCATGTGCTACTTTGAACACTTTGAGTTGTACCTAGAAATGTACTGGAAGCTAAAGGAAGGCCTGTTGTGACTTTTAGGAAGTGACACAAATTTGGAAAACTTGTGATATCTGTATTCAGAACTTTAGAAAAACAAAAAATTTTGCAATATGGCATAGCTTGCATGTTGTACTTAATGCAGATTAAACATTGGCATTCTCTGGTGGGCTGCCTGCCCTAGTTTTATTAGGGGATGTTCTCTTTTAAGATCTGAAGACGTGGACAATCATGAGACAGAATGAGCATGGAAAGAAAAGAGAACCTTTTGGGGTCCATCCTATTGTAATGAAAAAGAATAAAGAAGACTTCCATGTGTTGGTTTAGTCTTGGCCATAAAAGTCTTTCAGAAAGCATGAATCAATTAAAATATTTTTCACATGATAGATTAAATGCAACCCCTTTGAGCCATATTAGATGATTTGCAAATGTCTGAAAATATATGCCTGTAATAGTTACATGGCAAGAAAACATGAAGCAATAAAAATGTAACATTTTTACTGCATTAATAAATCTTTATTTCTGTTAAAGCAGTTGTAAGAGGCTAAGAATGCAAGCTTTTCTCCTCATATTTTCTTTCCAAAGTATCTTAAGTTTCTGGATCAGCTCTCTGAAAAGATGAACCTGGATAGAATAGCAGTGGAGGTTGGATTTGACATGAGGTTGGATGCAGTGCTGGCTCGCGCAGAGCAGTTGATCAAGTTGGAAAGAGACACATTGACTGACAATAAGATCATGGTCCGGAACCTGCAGAGGAAGGTAGGAAAAATATCTAAACAACAGAGCTATTAATGCTTGGTTCATTTTTTTACAGCATCATAATACCAAACTACGGCTGGAATAGTACTCATTTAAGTCTCACTCAAATCCCATCAAAGTGAAGAGAGAGAAGTAGGCTCCACATGGAGCATATAAATAAATGAATATTTACTATCCCAGGTGACATGTTTTTTTTAAATTTCAAAATGTAGGTAAAAACTCAGAAAGAGCAACTTGAGAACAAAGAATTGCATGTGAAACTTTTAGTCAGAAGATCGTCCAGCTGGAAGAAGAGAAGCAAGTGCGCACAGCCCTGGCAGTAGAAAGGGATGAGGCCAACCTCACACTCAGAAAGTTACAAAAGAAAACAGACAGATTGCAGAATGAACTTTCTTTGGCAAGAGAAACAAACACAGATCTAAAAGTTAAACTTGCTGACACAAACGAACTGAAGGTGGGTAATACAGCTAATAACGTGATTCAAGCCATATTTAGAGGGGTATGAATAAAAGTGAATGGATTTGTGTTTAACTTCATAATAACTGTGCCTAGCCTGTCCATCTCAATTGCCTCACAGTATAAAGCTATTTTGAAATGATCAGCAATGTGCCTTCTTCAGGAACCTGAAATTTAGGAGATAGCCCATCCCTGACACAACTTCAAATATGTGTAGCATTCCTCCTGCAAGTGAGCCTTATTTGGATAGATGAGGCTCTGGGAAAAGTGAAATACTTCTTGGCATCTTATATGATGTTTCCCTTATACCACTTCCATGTTTTCTTTTTTTGAATTTGTGTTCAGATCAAAGCACTGGAGCAAGACAAAACCATAGAAGAACTAAGCAAATCTCAAGAGAAACTGGAAAAGATGAAGACAAAAGCTGAGAAGCAATTAACCTCTGTCCAGTCTGAGCTACATGTTAGAGAACGTGAAGCAAAGGAAAATAAAGAAAAGGCTAAACACTTGTTGGAGTCTGTGACTACAGAAGCAACAGCACTTAAATCAACTCTTGAAGAAGTCATGAAAAGAGAGAAACAGGTATGTGCCAAGATCACCAATAAGGACTGTGTGTTATTTGTCACCTTTATCCATTCATCAGTCTAGATATTTGCTCACTGAGAGGACAGGTAACAGTCTATTAAAAGGAACCATAAATAATCTAGAATAATCAAAACAACACCTTGCATTCAGGGTGAGTCATATACCACACAATCATATCCCTGAAGATAAGCTCACCAATTATCTTGATCCAATACTTGAGGTAAGAACCAGCTCTTTGATGCCCTACGGAAGACTGAAAGGGTTGGGGCCACCTGAATCTCAGTGGGTTAACTGTTCCACAGGGCAAGGCCTGTTTGATAGAAAGGATTCAGAACATGCCCAATCTGTCAGGATAGGCAGAAATAATTGGAGAGATCACTTGAGACTTTCAAGAAGAGATTGGACTGCCATTTGTCAGAAATGGTGTAGGGTCTCCTACTTGGGCGGGGGGGTGGACTAGATGACCTACAAGGTCCCTTCCAACTCTGATTATCTGTTATCAGAGACAGGTAATCCTTGAAAATAACATGGCTCTATGCCATGAAGGGCTTTAGCGGGTAATAGCTAACATGTTGAATTGGACCCAAAAATCAATGGGGGCCAATGCAGCTCACAAATACATCATAGTAATTGGTGTTACTGTGCCATGTACATTCATAACCATTCACAGCATGGCATTGTGCACCACCTGTAAGCTCCACGTAGAGCACATTGTAATAATTCCGATAGAAAGTGTGCCAACTTGGATTTTGAAGCAATTTTATAAATTCTCTTTCAATTGAAAAGAGCAAGGAAAAGGATATAGGCAGTAAGGAGTAAGAGTCCCATCTAATCTCATCTACACATGTATGTTAGTGTGTGGCGCCAGTTACCTGGGGAACAAGTAAAGCTGTATGTACAGTTGCCTTGACAAGAATATGAATCATTGCATTACCAAAAGCTTTAGTGCAACCCATAGGATTCATTAGCATGCCAGAAGCTTATAGAAATTTGCAGTGAAACCATTATGGTCACTAGAAAGTTTTGTGGAGCTTCATGGGACTCTCCCATTACAAAGGTACCATAGAGAGATGTGAATGGAATATCACCGACAGATTTTTGAGCATATTTCAAGAGAGATAATTAAGACCAGCAATAAAAAGTTGCAGTCCAGTGGCCTTTTCCACTGCTGATTATTGACTAAGTCACAGCTGCAATTATTCTGGGTCAGCTTTGTTCTATGGCAGTGATGGCAAACCTTTCCATCCTCATGTGCCAAAAGTGTGCACATGCACATGCCTTCAGCACCCATACAGGTAGCAATGCATGCGGGGGGGCCCACGCCCCCTGCGCATGCATGTGCGACTCCCCCTATGTGCGCCATGCATTTCTGTGCATGTGCACACAACCCCCCATGTCACCATGCGTTTCTGCGCATGAGCGTGCATCTCCTGCATGTCCCCACCCCCTGCACATGCGTGGCAGTTACCTGACGATCAGCTGGCGGACAGGCGGGTGGTGCGCGTGCCTGCGCAGTAGACCTGCTCTGAGGCGACGGCTCCTGTGCTGGTGGAGATGGCTCTGCATGCCACTTCCAGCACACGTGCCATAGGTATGCCATCATGGTTTTATGGGGTCAGCTGTGTTTTGTTGTTTGGAGACTTATGCAAGTATGAATTATTTAGAAGGTCTTTGGCAAAGACCATCCGGAGGCTTCAACTTGTCCAGAATGCAGCGGCGCGGGTTGTGGTGGGAGGGTCCCGATACTCCCATATCACACCTCTTTTACGCGAGCTGCACTGGTTACCGGTTGCCCTCTGGGTGAGATTCAAGGTGCTGGTGTTGACCTATAAAGCCCTTCATGGCTTAGGACCAGGGTATTTGCGGGGAACCCTGCTGCCAGAAATGGCTTCCGGCCGCCCTGCGCCCCATAGGCAGGGCCTCCTTGGGGTGCCGTCAGCCAGACAATGTCGGCTGGCGACCCTAGAGGGCAGAGGCCTTCTCTTGTGGGAGCGCCCACCCTCTGGAATCAACTCCCCCTGGAGCTTCGGATGGCCCCTGACCTCCGATCTTTCCACCGTGGCCTAAAAACATGGCTTTTCCAGCTTGCCAACCCGGACTAGTGGAGGCGTGGGATTTTAGGAGTTAGTTTTATACTTTTATTAGTTTAGTGAGATTTCCTATTTAATTCTGTTTTAACTTTTGTATTGCTCTTTTCTTAATGTAGCCGCCCTGAGTCCTTTGGGAGATAGGGCGGCATAGAAATCGAATAATAATAACAACAACAACAACAACAATAATAATAAAGAGTCACTGCTGTTATCTCTCTCCATCTCTGTTAAATGGTCTCAAGACTATATTGGAAAAGTCTTTATTTTAAGCAAAACAAAAACAAAAAAACAAACCTAGGGCATGAAGAGTGTTTTTCTCTTAAATCCCTTACTTTGCAATTATTATTATATTCATGATACCACATGAACTTATTTTTCAAAACTTGCCTTCCTTTCAAAAACAAAAATATTGCAATCTGTTACATCAAATGTCATCTATTTTAACAGCACAAGACTAAAGAACAAACAATAATTGTAAGCATTTGGCATGTGACCTTTCAAACACACTGAACCACAAAAGTCTGAACGTATTTTAAGATTAATTCAGATCGTGCAGTGAGGTGTGCAATATTAAATATGTGACTCCAATACAAATTACACAGAACTTTAAATTTTCCCCTCTATTTTGATTTGTTTTTTTTAAAATCACAATATGCTCCAATGTTTGCCACAAAACTATTACTTTCACCTTCCTTCCTGTATTAATTCCTATATTAATAAGTAGATTAAGTTGTACATTTATCTATTTATCTACCTGACGTCTCTCTCTGACTTTAATGAAGATATTAAATCTAAGCCCAGGCACCACAACTTCAGACAGGAGAAGGGAAATGTGCTTCTCTTGGGGGATATTCTTCCGTAGTTTTTTTTATTTTAACAAAATGTCATGAGGAAGGGTTCCAAAACATTTACTGATTGATTTGTTGAATATATGTTGCCTGCTTTTTAGCATATAAAACTGAAAACTGACATTGAAGTGCAAAATATAATAATACAAAGATTTCAGAAATGCACTTAGGGTTTTTTTTTTAATTTTTATTCTCTTTGGCAGCCATTTTTGAGAAAATAATTTTTCTTCGTCTTTGATCCGATCTAAGTATAGTATATAAAATCATACATTTCAATGTCCTACCGGTCAATGAATACTTCAGCTTCAGCCATAGCAATACAAGAGCACACAATAGATACAAACACAAGGTTAACCGCACCAATCTTGATTACAGGAAATACGACTTCAGCAACAGAGTGATCAATGTCTGGGATACTCTACCTGACTCTGTGGTTTCTTCCCCAAACCCCAAAAACTTTAACCTTAGACTGTCTACTATTGACCTCACCCCTTTCCTAAGAGGTCTGTAGGGGGCGTGCATAAGCGCACCAAAGTGCCTACCGTCCCTGTCCTATTGATTCTTTTATTTTTTTATATGTATGCATGTATTTATAACTATGTTTATACTTATACCTATTATCTTGTATGCAATTGACTAATCAAATAAATAAAATAAATAAATAAATTTCTTTTTAGAGGTGAGTAAATATATACGTGAGCCAGTTTGATGTAGTGGTTAAGGCACCAGGCTAGAAACCTGGAAACCATGAGCTCTAGTTCCACCTTACGCACAAAGCAGCTCTCTCTCAGCCTTAAGAAGGAAGCAAGGGCAAAATCTTGCCAAGAAAATTGCTAGGACTAGTTCAGGCAGTTGTCAGGAGTCTACCTTGATTGGAAGGTATAGAAACAAACAAACAGCAGCTACAGATAATTCTTGACTTACAACCACAATTGAGCCCAGAATTTCTGTTGCTGAGACAATTGTTAAGTGAATTTTTACCCATTTTACAACTTTTTTTTGCCACAGCTGTTAAGTGAAGCACTGCAGTTGTTAAGTTAGTAACACCATTGTTGAATGAATCTGGCTTCCACATTGACTCTGCTGATCAAAAGGTTGCAAATGGTGATCATATGACCCCAGACATGGCAACCGTCATAAATATGGTCAGTTGCCAAGCATCTGAATTTCAATCACGTGACTATGGACAGGCTGCAATGGCCATAACCATGAAAAATTGTTGTAAGTCACTTTTTTCAGTGCCGTTTTAACTTTGAACAGTCACTAAATGAACTGTTGTAAGTTTTTAGAATTTAGAATTCTTTATTGGCCAAGTGTGATTGGACATACAAGGAATTTGTCTTGGTGCAAATGCTCTAAATGTACATAAAAGAAAAGATACATTTGTCAAGAATCATAAGGTACAACACTTAATAATAGCCATAGGGTACAATAAGCAATCAAATCATACTAGGAAACAGTCCATATAAATCGTAAGGATACAAGAGACGAAGTTTCAGCCATACAATCACAAGTGGGAGGGGGTGGGTGATAAGGAGTGATGAGAAGATTAATAAGTAATGCAGACTTTGTAAATAGTTGGACAGTTTTGAGGGAATTATTTGTTTAGCAGAGTGATGGCGTTTGGGAAAAAATGTCCTTGTGTCTAGTTGTTCTGGTGTGCAGTGCTCTATAGCATCGTTTTGAGGGAAGGAGTTGAAACAGTTTATGTCCAGGACGTGAGGGGTCTGTAAATATTTTCACAGCCCTCTTTTTGACTCATGCAGCATACAGGTCCTTGATTGAAGGCAGGTGGGTAGTAATTGTTTTTTCTGCAGTTCTAATTATCCTCTGAAGTCTGTGTCTTTCCTGTTGGGTTGCAGAACCAAACCAGACAGTTATAGAGGTACAGATGACAGACTCAATAATTCCTCTGTAGAACTGTATCAGCAGCTCCTTGGGCAGTTTGAGCTTTCTGAGTTGGCGCAGAAAGAACATTCTTTATTGTGCTTTTTTGATGATATTTTTGGTGTTAGGTGTCCATTTTAGGTCATGTGATATAATAGAACCTAGAAATTGAGAACTACTTGTATATTGTTATGAAACTCAGAGACTCAGAATGTGTAGCACATCCTCTTCAGAGGTCCCTAGGTTTGGTAAGAATATGCCACTGAATTACAAAACATATTGGGCTCTTTAGGCTAGTTTTCACTAGTTAGACTTCAATTCCTGTAACTTAGAAAATTCTCAAGAAACAAACAAAATAATTATTTTTGCTCTATCATGAGTTCTGTGTAGTTAAGGTTGGTGACACCACTAAAGGTATTAGTCATCATATATAAAGTCCTACATGGCTTGGGTCCGGGGTACTTGCGGGAGCGTCTCCTGCCAGCGTCGACCTCCAATCACCCTGTACACTCCCACAGGCAGGGCCTCCTGGGGTTGCCGTCAGTCAGACATTGTCAGCTGGAGGCGCCCAGGGGTAGGGCCTTCTCTGTGGGAGCACTCACCCTGTGGAATCAACTCCCCTTGGAGCTCCGGCTGGCCCCTGACCTCCGTTCCTTTCGCCGTGACTAAAGACTTGGTTGTTTCAACAGGCCAGCCTGGACTGAATGGGGTGAGGTGGGGTTTTATCGATTTTAGTTTTTAATTGGGTTTTAATTTTTATTGGGCTAATTTGACTAGTTTAATTGTATTTTAATATTTGTATTCTCATTTTTTATTGTAAGCTGCCCTGAGTCCCCCGGGAGAGAGGGTGGCCTATAAGTCTAGATAAATAAACAAACAAACAAATAAACAAACAAACAAACAAACAAATAAATAAATATAAATAAACTCATCTGCCGGCCACTCCTGACATCTTTTCAGATAATAGAAATATCTAGAGGAGTTTCAGGTGTAGATTGCTGTAAGCCAGCATTCTGATTTTGGAGAAGACGTGCCATATAGTCTACCATATTTGTTTTCCTTTGCTCTTGCAGCTGGCAGATTTCCGAAGAGTCATCTCTCGCATGCTGGGTCTCAATATCTCCACGGTGGCTCTTCCTGACTATGAAATAGTAACTCGTCTTGAGGGGTTGATCCATTCTCATCAGCATCTTTGCTCTCCTTGTACCTGCTTCAAGTGTCAGTGAAAGAAGATGGACTCTTACAGCTTCTTCACTGGGTGCTTCCTTCTTTCTACAAATAATAGTTAAAACAGCAGAAGTCCAGGTAGATGTTTCAAAAGTTGACATTCGCTGGAGTTAAACTATTGCCTGCTCCAAGGAAAAAGAACATTACGAAATACCAATGAAGTACCTTAATAAACAATATAATTGGGTGAACAGCTTATGGTCTCAGCATCAAAACTGAAGCAAAATTCTCATAACCATCAAAAAGTGGAATCTCACAGATGCCTGATATTGAGCAGAGGTCCTATAAACTATCCTGAGAGTGGAAGAGCAGAAGGAGGAAAATCTTCTGTAAACAGATCTTTCCAGATGCAACAGATCCTCTTGGAATACAAGCTTAGCATATGTGTCAATGCGCTTGTTTTGTAAAACAAGAGATAAGATTATTCCACAAGTAGTTGTCAAGTAAACGACAAGTAACAGAACAGATGTTCCTGTGTCTTCAGTTTTCCTGTGTATATATATAATGTGCCTGTTTTGAGTCTGTGACATGTGTAGGAAGTTCCCAAGAATATCAGTCCATTTTAATATGTTTACAATAGTGATTTAAATATTACAAGAGTTCATTAAAATTGCATCCAATTTTAACACGTCAAAGAATTACTAAAATTTGAAGAAGAGTATTAGGCTAGAACTTCAGTACTTGGAAGAAATATCACATTGGCACAATTAAATAGATAAGACTAGCAATGGGACAGCTACAATTAAAATAACAACTGATTTAAAAATTTAAAACATCCATTTTGGCTTCAGTTCCATGATCCATGAAATACTTTCCATAGGGTCCTCAGATTTCTTGAATCTTAGCTTCTAAGAGCAGAGAAATGTTCATTTTAAAGGAGAAACTTCATACCTCAAGCTTCATAAGTGAAATAATAGCAATATCCATATTCAGTATTTCTCCAGTGTTAGGATTTGCCAAGACTGGCTATGAATAAGTAGTATTCCTAGCCATTCCATGCTCCACCATGACCCAGAATTGGGGAGAATTATGTTTTTGTTTTTTTTTTTAATTTTTTTTTTTAGAAAAGTTTATTTACAATATAAAAAGACATACAAACATACAAACATACAGTCACATATGAATAAAAATACATCACACATTAGTTGCAGATCGGAAGTGTTTTTTCCATAAGCAGTTACAGTCTTATATAATCATAAATATTTCTTCTTATAATATTCTTGGTTTAATCTCTATTGAAGTTTCTTTATCACCTCTTTCGAAGTTCTTCTGTCACCTTACGTCTCTATCTCCTGCTTCTATAAATTCTAGTATTCTAATATTTCAAATAACACTCTATTTTCCAACATTTCCATTTCCATTCCTTCATTTTATGTTCCATCCAATTATACCACTTTTCCCATATCCTGTAATAATCTGTATCTTCTTTTCCATTTAATTTGAGAGTTAGTCTCTCCATTTCAACACATTCATACATTTTGTTTATTACAATTTGTATAGGCGAATTATAGGTTCTTTCCATTTTTGCGCTTAAAACGATTCGAGCCGCTGTTAACAGGTGTGCAATCAGGTATTTGTCTTTTGGAGGAAATTTTTTCTTTATCATTCCAAGTAGAAACAGTTCTGGTTTCCACCAGCTCACAATCCATCACCTCCTCAATCCAATTTTTAATTCCTGTCCAATATTTTAATTTTTTGGGCATGTCCACCACACACATGGTAGTAGGTTCCTATTTTGTCCTGGCATTTCAACAACAGTTTGGATTTGCCCTGGGGAATATTTTGCCAGTCTAGCAGGGCCAAATGCCACCTGTACATCATTTTATATTGGTTTTGCGCCACTGACTTTTTGTATTTTTAAGTTTTCTTCCCAAATATCTTCCCAATCATTTAAATCTAATTTGTATCTATATTTCGCTCCCAGGCTACCATTGATCCTTTTACTAATTGTCCCTCTTTCCTGTTCTAACAATAATTTGTATAATTTGGATATTAACTTTTCCTCTAATCCCAACAATATTTTGTCCAGATTGTATTTTTGTTTCTATCATATTCCTTTATATCTTTATTATATCTTGATTTAATTTGTAAGTAACCCATTATCTATTGATATGCCTTCCATCTCCAAATCTTGTTTTGTTTT